>JABMBR010006340.1:0-10552 GCA_018881525.1 Meteorus sp. PSUC_FEM 10030008
TGATGATGCTGATGATGATGATGATGATGATGATGATGATGATGATGATGATGATGATGATGATGATGATGATGATGATGATGATGATGATGATAATGATGAGCCAATTGTTCAACAATCTGAAGCATTGACGCATTTGACAACTGTTACTGATCACATCAAAGTCTCATCACAATCTAAGCTAGCATCATCATCAATTGATTTATCAAAAAACATCGGAAATATTGAAGTTTCCAGCTCAATGACAGCTGTGGATGAGCATCTTAGTGGAGAATTTCGTCTCTCGCCAATCAGCACGGCCAACTCATCGCAACGAAGATTGCATGACAATATCCAACATCAACAACAGCAACAACATTTACAGTCGCAGTCACTGCTTCAGCACAAGCAGCATAGCCAAATAACCAGCAATCTTGCCGTGCCAATAATCAATGAGTGTAGTTCAACAATATTGTTGCCTATAGGGGAGCAGAGTGATAGAAAAACGAATGGGAAAAGTTCTATCCTCATCAATCCACCTTCACATAATTATCACGTTCACGAAAAACCTAATGGCGACCCACCTGGAGATGCACCAGAGATTGATATTTCTATTCAAATCGATGGTTCACAAAAATCAGCTGACGGTAAGACGAGTTCCTGCTTTTTTCATTCTCATTCTTTCGTGATCTGATGGATGGTTTTGTGATGATATATGTCGTGTCTTTTGCGCTGTTGTTCACTATTGCCACATTCCACTATCCATAATCGTATTACAGTGTGAGAACCTTATCACCTATATATAATTAATTGAACAGTGGGCGACGTTCTAGTTTAAAGAACCAGTTGATGATAATGTTCTCCTTGGAGAAACGACTTTCAAATTATTCAATAATTATTCAATACTTTACTGAACACCGTCGAGTTATTCAATGAACTCATGGTGTTCATTTGATTTCGTAACAATCTCGGGCATTGAAAATTTATTATGGAGAATTAAAGATGTTATTAACGCTCTTAATACTTTCAAAATGACTGAATGAAAATTGAAACAATTTCAATTCCCCGACGAAGAAGTATAAACATTTATGGTTGAGTCAGTTTCTGTTTGTGATATGAGAAACGTATTATCATGGCCATTCGCCATCATCACACGATGGGGATCCTTTCTGATGACGTCAGAGTACTGGCTATAACCGAATCTTGTCGATACTTGCCGATATTCCTTTCACAGCAACGGGCTACATAGTGGGAGAAAAAGAGAGTTTGGAGGGCCTTGGTGGGCAATTCTGTGACTAAAGATTGTCTCAGTATCTAGCACGTGCCGCGCTTATACCAATTGTCGTAGCTATAACCTGATTTATCGTCAGATTTAGTAAATTTCTTCATAATCCAAAGATCATTCATTGGACTAGTAGTTTTGCACAGAAATTTACCGAAATTTATTTGATAATAAAATTGAAAAAACTTTGGGACCCATTTTGGAATATTTTATTCCTTCTACTCAGTCATGCGTTCTAGTTTCTAAACTCTCATTTTTCATCACCAGTGACGACATGTGATGAATTTTTGACTCGAGAATTGTATATATTCCTACTTAATAGTGATGCACAACGCTTCGAGTTGATTCTGGGGAAAAATCTCTGGCACAAATCAATTCAAATTCCTCCATAGACACGAATCATCGATTATCTTCAATACGGAAATAATAAAATTGGTTTCACAGTAATTGAAAATAATAGAGCCACCATCAAATTTCTAATGATTATGGAATGTGCAATGATGGAACACACGTGGGCAGCACACTCTCGACTCCCTATGTATGTATGTAATTTTAATATACTCTCCAATGCAGTGAATAACTTCTTCAAAGCATGTAACTCTCAACTATGAGTAAAATTTGGATAAGTGATACTCCATTTTCATCCGGTATTTTGGATTCAATGAACATCAGGCTAGAATCTTGCGCTGCGTTACAATTCAATTCTACGTAATACTTGACTCACATTTCAGAATCGATCTCGATTTATCATTTGGCTACATAATTTATATCTTGTTGATCCTGTTGAATATCAGTATTTCGGATTTCTATCATATATATATATAGTTTGGGACACAACGTGACTGGCCATTTTATCGATGTAGATCATGCGTAGCTGTTGTTCATATATCTATATATCTATATTTGTTAACGTATATTCCAAATCGTAACGATGCATTCAGAATCAAGTGAGAAATATTGAATATACAACGGCTCCCGAGTCAGAAATATTTCCTTCAACATGTAAAACATATGGAAGCATGCGTATGGGATGGGTAGGCCGCCATTTTGTGATTCTTTAAATTGGAAAATCTGCCATGTTGAATTTTACGGTCGATGGGGGCCTCGTGTCTTTCACACTCTGGGCTGAATGTGGTTGAACATTCACCAAAAACATTCTCATTTTCATATAGAGCTCTCACTATCATCGTCAGGGACAATCTAATATTGAAAATTAACAATACTTTGTTCAGGGTTCTTGTTAAGTGGTTGGGAATAACGG
The DNA here is from genome assembly GCA_018881525.1 of Meteorus sp. PSUC_FEM 10030008. Classification (NCBI taxonomy): domain Eukaryota; kingdom Metazoa; phylum Arthropoda; class Insecta; order Hymenoptera; family Braconidae; genus Meteorus; species Meteorus sp. PSUC_FEM 10030008. The sequence continues at coordinate 2,523 of JABMBR010006340.1, forward strand.
GAGGTGGCAGACAGTGAAATATGAAATTTCCTTATGATGAGAATTGAATGTGGTACATCACGATACAATTTATGCAGCAGCTTATGCTGCCAATCTTTCTTATTCTTTGATTGTTGATCATCTCATATGGTGGTGTTAGCTTTCAACTATACATTAAAATACAGGCAATATTGAACATAATTAACGTCTTCAAGTGATGAATGACATAGTCGTTACTATGAAATTTAATTGGGGTATCAATACCCGCTATATATTCACTCCAATTTTCTGGCAATTCTGATAGAAAATTATATAGGAATGACAGAGTACCGAGTAGTCTCGGAGAACCGAAAAACATTATTCATCTGGCATGTAAATCAATGTCTTCCCATAAATCCGAATGGTTGTCTTACCAGGTGACATATTCATTCACCAAATGTGTATTTTTTCATAATGTGGTTCCTTGGGGAAGGGGGGGGGGATTGAAAGTAGACCTTACTTCGATATAATACATAATTAATTGAGACTAGTACGTGAATAATCCGTGGTGGGAAGCATAAATATATTTATATATGTGGCGTCTAATGCGCCTGCACCGTACTTCTCAAAGTTACATGAACTAATTTAAGAATTCGTATGGTGTGGTACCCGCGTGCTCAGACTCCGATTGTAAGTTAAAATAGACACATGCATGTTACCTAATTTCATTTTCATATACCGAAAACTTTCATATCCACGACCTCTCAGATTGGCGACAAGGATAACGTCGATATTTTTTTGACTCAGTTGTTTTCTCTATCATTTTTGAGACTTTGAGAATATGTTGAATTCTTTTTCGGCTGATCTCCATACCTTTTGTCTGTTATTCAACTTGCTTCTCCACTTGGTCCTCGATTCAATCAGTCTTTCGAGTCTCAGCCGAATGTAATAGAAGAATCTACGACGACGTTCTATGATGATTGAAAATCTTTAGTCATTTGACAACTTTGTCAACTCTATCATATGTCTATGGAAATGAAAATATATCAATTTTGGCAGAGTTCCGATGGTTTTATAAATAAATCTTGGATCAGTGCAGTTGTTCACAACGTCTTGGAACAAGAATTTGAAAGGCCAGTACATTCTTCATTCCTGCACAAAGATTTTTCATCCTATCTAGTATACCATTCGAACTTCTAATCATATCAAATTGCATTTCACAATGAATTGTGTATTAACGACATTGAGATGGATATGTGATCTATAAAAGCATCAATGTGTGATCTGAACATTAGCAACGGGTCTCGGCGTCATTGAATGTGGGCGAGTGAACAAAAAATGGCCGCAAAAATGCCTGCAGTAATTCAAGACCGCGAAGTAAAAAACAACGAATTTCCCGGGATTATGGCACACTCCATTGTATTTTATATTTAATTATAGGAAGTGCTCATATGAATTGAGAAATTGCGAAGGATAGCAAATATTAGGTGAGAATCAGTTGATGGATACGCACGTATGAAAATGTAAATTTTTTTGATGCGCAAAAAATCAGAGATGATCACGTTAATGGGTGCAAGAGTACGTATATGAATGATAGAGTATATGTCAATGAATAATCTAAAAAACGGGTAATGAATATTTGTGGAGTACTCTCCAATAATTGGAATAAAGTATGAAACTCGATGCCCAGTTAGAGATAACCTCTTTTGCGCTGGGTATGCGTACAGGTAATATAAAAATGTATACCAATAACCATCAATCTCTAGCCACGAACGTTAACGCTGGTATCGAATGAAAGTGAAACGTTTAGACGTCATAACCAACCGGTGTTTGTTGTACCAACAGGTAAAGCTATGCAGAAGCAGAAAAGCAAGAGTAAACTCAAAGGCCGCGATATCAATCGCAAGGGTGCCGAAAAAGAGGGTACGGATATGGACGCTTTCGTAAATGCCCCATTGCAATCAACGAAAATCGAAGACAATATACAAGATTTGGATAGAAAAAATCAACTTGAGGCCACTGCTACGGTCATGAGTAGTGAACAACAAGTTAGAGAGTTGGAACAACAGTTGGAAATACCGGAACAAATGGTTAGACTAAGTGAATCTAACATGACACAAACCGAAACAGCCAGAGGGGATATCAACATTGAAATTGGGCAACAACAGCCAGAAGCACTTCTTGAATCACCTCCGGATCATGATACGACAGATACTCAATTAAAGTCGAATGAGTGTGTTGTCGATAAAATTGTCGGTATCAGTCAAGCTCTAATAATCAACGAATCTATACTATCTACTGAGAATTGTAATGAAACCAGCGGGAATTCAGCATTTCCGGTGGATGTTTCAACAAAGGGTGCCCAGATATCTGAGAAGAAAACGACTGACGTTGTTGATCATGTAAAGCTCGAGGACTCAATTGATATGAAGTCTATCGTGGCACAAAAAAATGAAGAGAATGTTAAGGTGTCCGGGAGCCATCGAGAACTAATTGACGCCAATTTATCACAGGGCGACAAAGCACTTATGATTGACAAATCGAACAAGAATCAACCACTTCATCAGATAGACACAAGACAGAGAGTATTACCGCCAACTCTAAAGTATCAATATAACTCGTACCAGTGGAGTCCTAGGAATACTTCTGGCAAGAAAGAGTATGATCGAGATTTCTTAATGAAACTCCAAGATGATCCACAGAGCCGTATAAGACCATCTAATTTACCTGATCTTGAAGTAGTTCTCAAAGATTGTTCGAGAGTGAGTGTTCATCGTTCATAAATTATTATGTGATAATACAAATAATTGTAAACCAATTGATTATATTGTTGAAATTACAGCAGATAAACCGTAATACGGTTGACATGAGGATGTTCAAAGACACGCGGGCACATGAGCAATTGTTCCCCCTCTTCGCCAAATCTTCATTCAATTCAAAATTAGTAAGTATTCATTGAAATCCCATTATAAGTATGAATGGATACTTTAGTTACAATAATGCATCCAATTCACATTTAGTTATACGTATTTTGATGATGTTTCATTGAATAAATGAAAGTAGTGATCTGACTCGAAGTCAATGAAAGGAAAACTATATACTGATGAATATAATGAAACAATATTTACAACATAAACAGAATGTAAATTGTATTTTCATCCAGTGGTTGATTGACTCATTCTTATTTTATTGTTTCGTCAAATTTAAGCCACCCCCTACGAAGAAGAGTTATCAAGGAAAGTCAAAGACGACAAAACCTAATGTTATTCATGTATCTCTATCGCTCCGCGAAGATGTTAAGCTTCGTGAAACTGAGAATGCTTGGAAACCTGCACGATTGAAGGATGACGCAGCTGATGAGGATGGCATCAAGACCGAGGCACTGTACAAAAAAGTTCGAAGTGTTCTTAATAAATTAACGCCACAAAAATTCGATACATTAGTCAATCAAGTGCGATCATTGGAGATCGATACGCAAGGAAGACTGCAAGGTGTAATAGATTTAGTATTTGAGAAAGCAATCGATGAACCGAGTTTTTCTGTGGCATATGCATTAATGTGCAAAGAATTAGGTTTTATGGAGGTTACCTCGAGTGACAAACAAACACCGCAGGAATCCGACACAAATCACAATTTTCGTAAACTTCTTTTGACGCGCTGTCAACGAGAGTTCGAAAAAAATGCCGTAGATGAATTGGCCAGAATGACAAAAGTTCGTGAGATCGAACAATGTTCAGATTCCGATCGCAAAAAGGAATTACGATTGATTCTCGAAGAAGAGGATCGTCAATTGCGACTCAGGTCTGTCGGAAATATACGCTTCATTGGTGAATTGTATAAACAGGAGATGCTGACAGCAAGCATAATGCATAAATGTATCGCTCATTTATTACAAGACATTGACGAAGAAAACCTCGAATGCTTATGTAAATTGCTAACAACAATTGGTAAATTATTCGAGAGTAAGACTGATCTCAGTCATTATTTCACAACACTATCTGAGCTTACGAAGCGAAAGAGCAATAAAAAAATTAGCTCCAGAGTACGATTTATGATACAAGATGTTATTGATCTAAGAAAGAATAATTGGGTACCTCGACGTGATGAAAGCAATCCCAAAACAATGGATCAAATTCAGAAGGAGGCAGAATCGGAACGTATAGAAATTCAATTGAACAACACACCGATCAACACACCCCGCAAGGATGATCGTAATAATGACAGACGGCGGAACAATCGTGAGTTCAACCGTCATTTCAATGTGTAGTAAAGACGGAGTGTTAAAGAACCTAAATTCTTTCCTGCATTTTCTTTGATAAATCAGGTGGTGTAGGTTCAAATATAAATGATGGTTGGAGTACTCCAGTGGGTAAACCCAGGCAAGCGTACTCTGTCGAAATGTCGAAGTTGAACACAAAACCCCCATCAATGGATGATCTCAAATTAGGTAGTAGAAATGCTTATCTCTGGGGTCAAACGGCTACAGCTGGAAAAGTCAATACCATAACACCAAATAAATTTGCTCTCCTGGAAACTATGTCAATAGAGCAAGATAAGCGTGCGGCATTACCACTTTCTGGGTGAGTATCAGAGAAATTCCAACTTTGACATTCGGTTTTCGAAATGTTAACGAAAAAAAAGAAGGTATGTTCTCATAATGGAATGTTCATATCCTGTGCATTTTTTACAATATTTAACGATGTACCAATTCATGAATACATCATACTTGTTTTGGGTACGATGTACAAACTACATCAATTATTATATTATTCGACATATTCATTTTGTATATAGATCGCGATCTACTGGAGCAAGAGAGTATAGGTCAGATTATAAATCACCATGGGGTAAGTTGAAGAAAATAATGATTTCCTTTAATCAATTATAATGATGACAATAAGATTCCTGGCATTATTCGATGGTAGATCGGAATATATAGTGGAAGTGTTCAGTTATTTGGGGTTGTGGGAACTTATGAAAAAAAAGTTGATTCCGCTCACCATTAAAACAATGATACATATTTTTGCAACATATAAAACAATTAATTCGTATTTAGATGGACGAGGCTCACGAAATGGTAGCCACCAAATGGGAACCAGCTCATCTAATCGAGATGGATCAATAATGGAGAATTCGCGAAGCGCAAGTATTTCGATGCCCCCACCACCACAAATGAAGTTCAAGCCAACTACCCCATCATCAATGGCACCGAATACCGCTAGCAATATCCAAACTGCCAAGCCAATAAAAACGGATGCACAATTACTCACTATATTCAAGGCGATTTTCGAAAACGCAAATCTGATGCCTACTACTGAAGCATTCATTGATGTAAGCTACATATTTTGAGGCTCATAATAGGATGACGTGTCGTTTCTTTTTCTTTTTATTATTTCTTGACGGATATACATCCATCAGATCATATCTGTACATTTTATGAGGTTAAAGCGTGACTTATGAGCTGGATTACGCTGATACTCATTTTAGTTGCATGATTCATTAATATATAATACGTTTTTGCGAGGGAAACTGTATAAAGAGCCCATCAAGATAGTTCTTATCCATATTTACGTGTATCCATTCACCAAATGAATTATTTATTCATTTATAAATTTTTTTATGAGCATGAAAATATTAATATTTATTCTAATTTCTATTTGTTTGTTCGTGGGTCTGAAGGCTACGTTAGAAACAATTGGAGACAATTTTGACAGTTCATCATACCAGAATTTCATTCAGGAAGCAATGAATACCGCTCTAGAACGTACAACGCAAGTTCGACATAGATTCTCCGTTCTGCTTTCACATATGGTCATCAACAATATGATTACCCTTGCGCTTGTTCAAAATGAGTAAATATTCAAATTTAGAATATAATATAATTTCATAGCTCGTTTCATTAACATATACTAAATCCTGATACGAACTATTGATTCATAGAATGCATGACGATTTCTATTAGAGTGTTTATAAAAATACATGTAAAGACTTTTATTGTTATAGATATGAGAAAGTCCTAGAATATGCTGACGATCTAGTCATTGATATTCCAAAATGTTGGACTTACTTCGCCGAAATATTGTGTGAGTTTCATTATATCGCAATTCAGATTATAATAATATTGAATAAAAAAAATATGGGAAGTATAAATGATGACAGCATATTAGACCGGATAATCACCGTGACGGTTATCGAAGCTCAACAGGCCTGATGAACATACATATTTTCAATTTCAATGTCGATGAAATCTGCATGACTGAATGATCTTGTATTAAATATATTCATTTTGTTCGACATAGCGGAAATGGTAGTTCTCGGAGCGCATCCATTGGCAGAGTTGAAAAGGACTTTAACTAAACTTAGAAAAAATGGAAGCAGTGGCAAATTATTGGGGGAATTGTTCTCAAAATTAGCCAAAGATCAAGGACCTAAATGGATAATTGATAGATGGAATGAAAGTCGACTTGAATGGAACGATGTTATTGATCAAAAGCATGAAAATATTGACGATATCCTGAAAAAATATAATTTGGAATTCATCACAAATGGATTCAATGATTCTGAGAAGTCTTCGTCAAGCTGTAATCTCAGTCTGACTCAAATACATGAGCACCTATTGAAGCTGATGCGTGATAGTAATTTTGATAATATTACAAGTTGGATAGCAGTAAGTTATTTTGATAATCATACCCATCATAAAGCCTTTCGGAAATGTATACCTATACATGCGTGTGGGCATATATATATATATATGAATGAATTTTTCCCGCCAAATATATTACATTGTCATGATTATCTTTGTAATTTGTGTCTAGGCAAACGTTGGTGATGGTGCAAAACAACCGCAATTCATACGAGTTCTTATCACTGCAATTCTGGAAGTTTCAATCGGTACGAAATTTCTCAATTATCAAAATTAGAATGATTCTCTTGATTTTCAATTGATAGATTTTCAAAACACTCTCTCGTTGTATTTTCAATTATCCAGAACTATACAATCAGTCATGGAGACTGAATTCCGAAATGTTCAAATGTCTACTACCTCTTATCACGCGATATGTAGATACCGAGCCGCAATTGGAACTCCAATGTCTCTATGCGATACAAGCATACATATTCAAATTGATGTATCCTCAAGGTGGGTTTTTGATAACAAATATACCAACAGGATACCACCTGGCTTTCTATCTCGCATGCACATTTTCATTGATTCAAATTATTTTTATCAACTCTATTGAAAATATGATGTAATTTCATCTCATTTTTCCAGGGGTTCTAGGTAATGTTATTGACGCCTTATGTGAAGGTGGAATAATTTCGGATGATGCATTTCTAGCATGGCAAAAAAGTACGGATCCGAGTGAGGTACAAGGCCATGCTCTAGCAGTGAAAGCTCTCACATCATTTTTCGTTAATCTACAAGAGACACGTGATGAATCTAGTGAGGAAGCGTGAGATGAATACTCGTCTACTTGTTCAATGGCTTCGATAAATTTCCATCTATCAGCGAATTATAATGATGTTAATGTCACTCACCATCGTCAATGTCACACTACAATTTTCCGCAACCATCTTTTAGAGTGCGCGTGTAACATGTTCCCAATTTTCTTATTGTGTGTCTGCTAGAGTATTGAATTTGTCTAAAAACTTGTATATTTGTTCGAGATTGCATGCATCTGAATTTACATGCGATTCATTATGTGGACATGAAATGGGAGGCGTGGCCAGATCGCCAGCATGTTTTCAAATGTGGACATATATTCAGAAATTGCGAGTTAACGAAGCGAAACATTTCAATCGACAAATGAGAATGGCAGAAGAACAATTGAGTATGAATTATTTGTCAAGTACATATGGGATAGGATGAATATACATACAGTTTAGGACGACTATGAGCAGAGAAATGATGATAACAAAAATAAAGAATTTGAATGAAATGATAAATGTAAACACATGAGTTAAGTCGTATTTGAGATACGCTATCCATGAAAAGTAATAAAATAAAATGAAGATGATTAATGAATGATTAATTATAATAGTAGAATGAATGTAAAATGAATTTATAATAATAA
>JABMBR010006341.1:0-10549 GCA_018881525.1 Meteorus sp. PSUC_FEM 10030008
TTTTTTTTTTTTTTTTTTTTTTTTCATTGAGAATATGATTTTAGTTTGGCCATGGAAGAATGAATAAATTAAAATTATTTAGTTGATCAATTGTCATGGTCAGTTTTTTTCATATAAAAAATTTCGAACGAGTTTAAAAAAGCGGTTGTCTCTACTTTTGCCATCATCTCTTTTCTTTAGACCACCAGACACACACACACACACACATATATACACATGCATAAAGGCATGCACAAATACCGTGAGAAAATGGTGTCAATATGCATAGCGAATGACTGGAAGACCTTCGGCCCCTTGCATAAAAATAGGTTTAATTGAGTGAGATACAAGCAAAAAAAAAAATATTAAATAAAACACGTTTATGTACCGTGACATGTTCGTACAACATGTTTGAACTTGCACATACAGACGATTATTCATTCGTTTCATTTATTATTCAATTTAGTAATCAAACTATCTCAACTTGTCTTGGTAATTCAAATTGATATTGATAAAAATATTTATGTTATCAATTGTTTATGATTCAGGAAGCGGATCACTGCCAGCTAGCCCTGCAGATAGTGGAGTTAGCGATGTTGAATCAAGCACGTCATCTGGTGGCAATGATGATGCGAATTTATTGCTCAAAGCTAGACTCAATCCAAATTCATCTCTTCAACAGAGTCTAGGCTCACATCACTCTCATTTACCGTCAGGTATGATCACTTTGTTTATTTTTTTATTTATTAATTTCAATTTGAAATTAATTTTAGATGAGATAAATTATTTTATTTGTTAATTTGTGCTAATGTGGTTGATTGGTTTCAATAGCTATTAGCAGATCAGCTTGCCACAGTCCTGGTGTTTATCCAACATCAACAGGATTCTTGCCACCCTCATCGTATCATCCACCCCATCAACATCACACAGGCCAATATCATCAACATCGAGCAAGTTCACCACATCATTCACATGGTAATCATGGGGTATTGTCGACAATGGGACCACCACACCATCATCACCATCATCAATCCCAAAGTCTTCAACATTTGCATTATCGTCAGCCACCAACGCGTAAGTTTTGTTTTGTATAATTAATTTTCTTTTTTTTTGGTTTTATTTAATTAGTTTTCTCATGGATGAAGCAAGTTTTTCAATTACGATTTAGTTGAAAGTGAAAGCATTCGAAAAATTTCATGTGCAAATAGTTCCACGTGCGTGTATTTTATTTGATAAACGATCAATGTAGGACGATGTTTAATAGGTCTAAAAATACAGAAATCTCATGAGAAATCCACTTTGTTAGCTTTTAATGTCTGCTATTATTTCTCACATCGCACATTTGACGATGATAATAGCTCCGATATAACATTTGAAGTCGGTTATAATTATTTGATGGAACGACAAAAAGAAGAAAGAAGGAAACGATCAAGTAGATTTTCTGTTAGTCGAGGCACGTGAGCAAATTGACAATTTTTCGATATCAATTTCCGATGATTCACAATGACGTTCATAAATTGATGACTAACTACATCAGTGAAACGTTGTCAGATTATCCACTAGAAGCAGGAAAAAAAAAACCGGAGATTTCATTGAATTTTTTTGTTTGTCCCAATTGAGAATCGTTTGAAAATACTTTCTACGACCAGTGACACACCTTCATGCATTAAAAAAAATGTGACCATACTCCAATGGGTCGTCAATGAATAAAGCTAAAAAAAAATCTGTAAATAACTGCGCGAACAAATAAAAATAAAAATAAAAATTGCTTTAACAATAGAACACGGATAATGCAATGCACAAATAATTTCAACATATTCAGTATAATATTCCGCATAATAAATAGGATACCGCAGATACATATATACATTGGTTGACAGCCAACGTCCTCAGCTAAGCATTAGCTCGTGACCCAGATGCCATTTATTGGCTCGTCCCAGATTCGTTTTCCGCGGCATTTTTCCATTCTCTCTCTTCCTCCCATTGTCTTAATGAAAATGAATAAATGAAAGGACGAGGGAGGAAAAAAGAAGGAGAAAACAAGGAAAGAGAAGACATAAACACAATAATAAATATCAGTCGAGCATGCTCTTTACCAATAATGAAAACTTTTTCATTTATCAAATTCTCCTGATGGCAATCGCATCAATAAATTCAAATCAATTGAATAATTTAATACATTCAATGAATGATTGTAATGAAATAATTGAAAGTTTAATTATCACAATGGATAGTGAACGTCAGATAGAAATATGTATATAATAACATGGAAACGGTGCACTATACAGTGAGCATAGCTGTGCGAATAAAGCACGAAGTAAAAGTGTGCCGGATTGTATAATCGAACGTGAATAAGCGAAATGTTGCGCCACAACGATTTGGTAACTGAGGGATACCCCGCGCTACCGCCGTGTTCCCATTGCGGATACCACATCACCGCCCGCCTCAATCCCAACATATATACGACTTTTATATCTATATACAATGCATATCTACATTGAACAACATTGGCAGATATTTCGCAGTGTTTTCTATCAACTAACAATAGTTTAGAATGATTAAATGTTTACAAGATGAACCACTTGGAGAACCGTGACGAATATTAAACACACAAATGTTTTCCGCTTTTTATTTTTAGTTTATAGATCACGAAAATATCTGATTATTAAATTTAACTCGAACGAGAATGTGGAATTAAATGTATTGAGGAAGTTGAGTATATATTTCGTGCGGTATATTTTAACTGTGGATTTTAGTTGGGTAGTTGTCTTTTTACTTCGGTTTGTGCGATATGGATGATTAGGGAATTCTAGAAGTGAATATCGACGCGTATTTTTATCATCAGTTTTATTCTTTATTCGTTATTTATTTTTATTGGCGAAAATTAATAGGTTGATAGTGAGAAATGTTCTCATTGGTTGAAATGTCGTTCGTTCTTTCGTAGATGATAAAGTAAATGTTGGGTTTTCGTGGAAATTTTCTGCTAGGAAATCGTATAACAGCTCAGTTGACGGTTTGTATGTTTTTCTGGGTTACATATTGTCTACATCATTTATATCCGGATAGCTGAAATATTCGACTTCCGGGTTGGTGACTGGATGCTAAAGTTCAATGTTTAATTCAATGTTATAATGCAAGATATACCGGGCAAGTTTATTTTGTTGATGAATTCTAACTTTATGTCGTCCTTTCTTGGGAATCTTGGGAAAATGTCCACATTCTACAATTAAGAAAGAATTGCTTGGGGATTCAAGTGAGAATACTTTTTAATTAATTAATTACAGAAATTGAAGCTCATTAGGTTCATTAGATATCAGCAGTTGCACACCGAATCTCCCATTTTCTAAATTTCTAATTCTGGTATCACATCGAGTGCACCGATCTGAGGAAATTTCACGTCCATTTATTTTTAGATTGATATTTCGATACAGATCACTTAGAAATTACATCAACTTCGTGGATTATTTTTAATAAGCTCAATTATTTGAAACATGAACTTCGCACAATATGATATCACGTCAATGTATTTTCTGCAGTCAGCGACGTGATTCAGAATCAAGTATGTACAGTCTTTGCAAAAAATTGTGGAACGATTGAAAAAAAAAAGAGAATGAAAAAAAAAATCTAACCTCAAAACGTTCGTACTATTTTTGATTTCTCGTTCTTTTTATTTTTTTTCACTCATACCGAATTTTCTATCAGGACTGTACAAATATTCTTTGAATGACGATCGAACTATTTGAATTATTTCGAAATTAGTTGAAATTAATTAAAAATTCAATTTTTAATCATCCCTTGAAAGAAATTAATTTTTCATAATAACTTCAACACTTATTAAAAAAAACTGTGGATTTTAAGGGTGAAGTATAAAAATGTCAGGATAAAGGCTCAGAATCGTGAATAGTTCAATTTTATTCCCATGATGAAGAACGTCCAAACAAAGTCTACACAAAATTTCAAGCGATTCTTTTAAATAGAAAAATTTATGCTTCACAAGTTTTAAAAGATCCTTTTACACAAGGACTTGTTCGCCATTAAAGGGTTGAGCAATTCAATACACCCGAATGTTTTAAATAAAGGATAAATAACAAAAATGTAAAACGGGAAAAGAGAACGGTGCGCACGGAAGCTGCGTGACGTCCAACGGCCCAAGCATTCACATGTATGAATACACACACACACGCACACACACACACACACAACGTGTGCTGCTGGCCTCAGTGTCAACGTTGCGAAATAAACATGGTGGATTTCACTTTCATTGCTTTCGATAACGTAAGCGAATCCCCTCTGGGTTGGTAATATAAACCTTAATATTATGCACACACATCTCACATGAATACACTTGTTACGTTATTTCCCCGCCCATTTTTTACGTCGAATTTTTTTTTTATTCATCTTGAATAAAATTATTTTTAATTTCATGCTCAAAAAATAATTTTCGAATGCAACAAGTTATACGGAAATAACAACGTACAAATGCGAATGATGCCCGAGAGATATCTCAGTTGCCCTGGTTGCCCTAGATCAAGTACTCAGCTGGATATTTTTAAGAATTTACCAGACACATCACTGTATATGTGCGCATATACGTACGCACATTCAATATGTGTATAAATAATCTGACTTATAGAGATAGTAACGACTCTTAGCAAACACTGCGAGTTATGAGATTGAATAAAATATACGAAAATAAATGAAAAAAAAAAAATTATAATCAAAGAAATGTGACATCAATTATGAAAAATGACAAAGATCTGTATAAATAGTCGGATGAATTTTATTTACATTACGGAAAAATATGTCACTTGCTGCATTGACTGTGGAAATTACGAGCGATAAACTTTTTTTTATATCGAACAATTGCAATGAGAGTGAAATTCGTGTGGCATGTTCATAATTATTTTAGTGTTGATAATTGTAGATTTGGGAATGTTGAAAAGAAGTGAAGTTGAATTGAGTTGGAAAATAGATTCGAACGGTTTAATTGGTGTGTGTAACCATGGCTGCGTTTATATACTGACTGAAAGACGCGCTCGACAACACGATGACGTAGAAACGGAAAGAGTAAAAATAAAAATGAGAGTGCACTTGGATGAAAGCTGTAACTAAGTGTGTGTGCACTAGGTCTAAGTCTAGGTCTTGGTCTAGGTCACATTCACTTTATTCATCTCTCTTTTATGCTCTATTCTTTTCTCGTTTAATTTTTTTTTGTTCATCATGGAAGTTCACATGGAATAAAATACAACTGAAAAGTTCTGTTCTAAATTTTACGATATTTTTTGTGGTTTTATTGACAATTCATGTTCGAATTTTGTTACATTTCAATTTAAATTCTCATAAATGTTCTACTTATTTTTTACATTATTTATTTTCTTTCATTCTGTTTTTCGAATGGATATAAATGTTGGACATTTCATACACTTCATTAGCTACCTTTTTTCATTTTTACTGTAAATTGCAAAGCTTTATCACAGTCATTACAATTTTTAACTACTCTTTTATCTTCTTATCAAAATGTTACATTTACAGAAATGTTTGCCATCGGTTTAATCTCTACACAAACGTAATTCATCCTTTACGAAATTGCAATGAGTTTACCTGAATTATTTTTATCATTTCTATTGTTTCGTCGTTTTTTATCCTTTACAAAATCAACGCAAAGAAAATTGAAACTATGATAAAATTCATATACAACCAATAGGGAGAATGAATAATTAAATTCTAACGAGAATTTACAAAAATAATTGCTACAATGTACTAAAAAAACATCAAGTTCCATTTTTTTTAATACTAATCAGTCGCAATATTTTTCTATTTTAAATTAACAATCGTAAAAATCCCAATGCAACAAGTAAAAATTCATCAATTTAATCCAATTCTCATCCTCGATAGTCAATAATTATAAAAATTGCGTCTTTTGTTATTAGTCGTCAATAAATTTTAGTGGAATTTATAGAATGCAGTTGTATATTCTCAATCACAAATAAATATATAAAGATTAGAAGGCCGAGTTGTGGACAGTGTTGACGTTGGCGTCGGCGTTGATATAGTCACCGCGTGACGACCACTGACGGCTATTGGTGGCGTGCGAGTGTCCTTCCTGGGTCTCTGCCCCTGACTGCACCGTATTTTCTATAGTATAATCATTGTGCCGTATTGTATATTTGCAGTGTACATACTAGCAAAGTATCAGACTGTCTTTTTATATATATCTTCACACATGTGTGTGTACATGTGTAGAGTGAACGCCATGATGAGCGTAAACATATAAATATATACATAGATATATGTATACTACGTCCAATGGGAAAAATGCATAGCGCCTATACGCGAACGTTCGGGAAGGCTCGACGCGGTTCTCAACTTGCTGAGAAACTTCTTAACATAAAGATGATGATGATAAGACGATTGCAACAAGAATTTTATTGTTTGGAATTATTGAACAGAGAAGATGGAAATGGAAAATAGAAAATTATGATGGAGGTGTTGAAATTTGGTTTTGATTGGCTTTTTTCTCGTTTAATATTCAGTCAACGAGGTATCACGTCTTCGCGAATGTTTTTTGCAAAGTTTATTATTCTTGGCTATTTTTAATTGCACAAAAAGAAAATTTGGTTAGTTTTTGTATTGGTTGGATTGGAATTGTTGATGAATTTATGAGAAATATGGATGAAATTGATGGGAGAATGAAAATTTATTATCTTGATAGGAAGATTGGTTTCTCTTAATGGTTGAAATTCTGGTTTGACCTAACCTGTCTTTGTGATAATTAAAATTCCATCATCTATGTAAAAATAGCATCGATATGAATGGAAAACTTGGTATATTAATTTTGAAATGTTCACGAATGGGTCAGTACAAAAACAAAAATAAAATTCAACGATTGGTATTTTTGATTATGTGCTCAAACAAGACCAGCGTCTTACATGATCCTTCAACATTGACAATCCCTTTTCGTTAATACAATTTATCAATTTGCAAACAGATCTCGCCCCAGAATATTTCTTAAGCTTCCAACAATTAATCAAATCAATAATTCTCAAATTTAATCATTCAAACCCAAATATATTCTCTAACCCCATTGCATCAATTCACTCCTCTTGAAAATCATCAACATCCCCAATGGGGATGATTGACCAACCTCTAACAAACTCCATTACATCCAAAAATAAAAACCGAAATAAAAAAAAAAAAAGTCTCAACTAAACAAAACTATTTTCGGCAATGCAGCCACAATTTATTTTCGCACAATTCAAACAAATAAAAAACCACCTCCCTCCCACTCGTTCTCCCTTTCCTCATTTCTTTCATTTTTTGTCTCTTTTTCTTGATAACAAGGAAGTGGTTAATTGTCAACATTCCATTCGCGTCAACTGAGTGTCATTTATTCCATTTAATACGATACAGCACAAGACGGAGAGTGACAACTATACCCGGACGCGAAGAGAACTCGATGCATATATAGCATGAGACGAAAGGGGAGAGGAGAATACTCACACACACACACACACACACATAAACACTATGCTGCTGCGCCGGCACATTGGGGCTAGAGAGTGGCCATGCAAGCATGTATAATACGATGCAAGAGAGAGAAAACAAGAGGGAGCATGGTCGGTTTAGCGAGGTATAGACGGTGACCTTGTCGCCGGCAATTCACCCCGTCTGCCCCTCTGCCCCGTCACCTCCCCGCGCTTCCTCAACTGACTCCCTGGCAGATTCAATGGCAGTGGCGACGCGCCATGCAGCAGCAGCAGCAGCAGCAGCCCTCTACCATCTTTTTATTCTTTTCTTCAAATTTTTTTTTCCCTTGTCTCTACCCCTCTTCACCCTCTACCTCCCTCACCACTCTCGTCTACGTCTCTCTATCCATGCGCGCATTATCTTATACCCACCGCCATCATCATATACTTGTTCTTACTTATTTTGCCTTTCGTTTTTATTCTTTTAGACATTTCATTCGTGTTCTTTTTTTTCCCGTCTTTCCTCCCTATTACACTCCCTTACACTCTGCTATTCTATATCCGCATTCAATCTGCAATATAAATTGTATGCGTTGTGGAAGGAAATTATTTAATATGAAAGCGAATGTTGGTCTTAATTGTTTGCCGAGATAATTTTTTTTTTTTTTTTTTTCGAGGAGAATTGAGGGGGTGATTTGATTGGATATTTACTGAAACTCTAATTGGGGAACAATTTTCAGGATTAATTATTAAAAGTGTAATTTATTATCTTGAAGACTTGTTGATAATTAGTTGGTTGAAGGTGTAAGTTAAAAATGAAAATTTCATGGAGTTTTCGATTTGGATCTTTCTTCTCTCCTTTTTCCTTCCCCGGGTTTTATGAAGGTAATTTATTTTGAAGGTTAGATACGGATGTGAAATTGTAGAGTCGGAGGGGATGTAGATGATTGGTGTGGGAGATGAGAGAATGAATCGGAAATGAATCATTTTGTATTTTCTGGTTTTATTTTCTATTCTTCATTTCAGTTTCACTTTCTTTTTTTCCTGTGAGAGATTGAGTTTGACGATGGTAATTTGATTTGGATGAATCTCAATTTTAAATAATTGGCGAATTGTTCCAACCCTATGATTATTCTAATTCGTGGTCTTTCAAAATAAAACTCAATGTAGAAATTATTCTATTAATATTCATATCAAGGTGAAATATTGCATGTTGAAACGAAATGAGAAAAAGTTTTGATGCAGGGTTCAAACTTTGTTGATACTTTTCAGAATTGACATTCACATTGTTATCGAATGCAAATCATTGGAACATTTCTCTACTTCATATTGACCATTCTAAACTAAAAAGTTGCAAAAACCATCTCATCCACACGTAATCAATACTTCAAATTTTAAATCGAATGAACATTCGTATTAATCAACTTCAACAATTCGTTCACGCACGTAAAAATAAAAACTTTTCCATATCATTTTCCCAATATTGACACTATTTCCTCTGATTATTTGCGTGGCGATACTCGAGCGAGGTCAAACAAAAACAAAATGTAAAAAAAAAGCAGAAGAAGAGAAAAAAAAATTGACAATATAAAATGATTCATTTCCGGTTTTGTTATATACGCGTGGGGGACCAGTCTGAGACCTATCTCACTCTCACTCTCATTCCCTTTCTCTCCCTCCTTGGATTGCATGTGGGCCAGAGGGTCGTGCGATATTACGCGCACGCAAAAGCCCCTGATGTATATGTAGAATAGCACACAGCCATCTTTTGCACTCGCACTCTCCAACGTTCGCGCAAGACCATTTTACTTTTTCTTGTATGTACGCGATTAACACACATGTAACGCAAGTCTCGCCAGTTTCTAAATATAATACACCACCACTCTTGCACAGTACAGAGAATAAATTGATGGCGTTTATTGTACTGCTTAAATATCGTTCTCTTTCACTCGGATGAAAGCAACAGAAAGAGAAAAATAAACCGAAGGATGCGATGGTTAAATATGCCAATCAGTGCATAAAAATAAATTTAAATTTATTGTGTGTACAGCGCAGAGTATGGTGAAGTAATTTAATCCGCCATGACACTCAAATGTTTGTTTATACAATAAATTATAAATATCTATGTTCGTTTCTATGCACCAATATGTTAGCCTAGACCTAGACCCACTGAGCCAGCCTAGAACTGATACCAGACACAGAGAAATGTTGGTAGATAAATAGTGGGGGTATAGTACTATCTATATGTACTTGAACGTGCACGTTGCAACCCGTGAATGACGTCATAGGCGCATTGGAAGGGAGTGGAGAAGATGCGGCGGTGGCGGCTGTTGCCGTCGCCACGACAGAGAGAAAGTGAGGAAGAGATAGAGTTCACTCATGCATTCGCCAATTAAATCATTTATAAAATATCAAGTATTTAAATATTTTTTTAACTTCGATTTATCGTTCATTTTTCTCGCAATTGACTGCAAAATTTTGGAATGTTGTTTGTTATTTTTTAATGCTTTTGGATCATATTTTTATTGACGTCAATTTAAAAGTTGGAATGAACATTTTGAATTATGAACAGAATATTGAAACAGCAAATTTATTTTTGGTGATAATTATTGGATATATATTTTATATGGGGAATTATTTTCTGTCAAATTCATCTTGTGATTGAGCATTCGCATTTGTTTCAAAATGAATTTTAATCACGTCGTGTAATTTTCAGTCAATTTTTAAATTTCTAACCTCAAATCATGTCAATTCGTCCGATTTTCACTCACAGTTCCATTCTAACTACTGAAAGCAAAATTATTCGCGTGATTATTCCAATGAGAGCCATTGAACCGCATTAACAATGATACATGGAGACAACTGAGCACCAAAGTTGGCAAATAACTCAAGTCCAGATTAAAATTTTTCCAAACTCAAATACCAGAACATGAAACAAAACGATTTCTCCTGTCTTGGTATGTCGAAGAATCAAATAAAATCCCGAACAATGAACAACAAGAGAAAAAAATTCCTTCTCAATGAATAAAAATATTCAGAGCGCACAAATGACATTACAAAAGGGTCAAAATAGTGGCCCGAATAATGTTCACACATTAATATAT
>JABMBR010006342.1:0-10546 GCA_018881525.1 Meteorus sp. PSUC_FEM 10030008
AGATGAAAATCTCACGAAAATTGAAGTTAGTCAATAGTACTCAATAGTGGATACTTGCAAAAATATGGGACAGAATTCCTTATAGGAATTCATTTCGATTTCGATGTTTCATCATATTACATCGACCATCGATGTTTCGACTAAAAAAAAAAATCGACCAAAAACATCGATAGTCGAAACATCGATGTATATCGACCATCCCTAGCACGCTCGGGCACAACAATTTGCTGTGCGCAAGTGTGCGGCACAGTGCCGTGTTGAAATACTCAATCTAAAGCACAGTGCGGCACTGTGCTCGTCTGTGCTGTAATCGGAAAGCACCCAATAATTAGAAATCTTATATCGATTGTTGATGTATTGGATACTAAAAATATCGATCTTCCGGGAAAACAGTATATCGATACACACCGCTCGTCCTTATTGCACCGTGGTGCACAGTGAAGCTACATCGCTGCCTAAAAGTTTCCCCACTTTCTGCCAAAACCAATGTAGAGTCTATCGGGAAGGCCAGAAAGTGAGAGAACTGTTGGGCAACGGTCTGGCTCTACTGGTGGTGCACAGTTCGTTACTGTATGCAGGATAATGATGAACGGGGAAAAAGTAGGGTTATTAGGTGCAGAAGCATTGAAACGACGAGAGCGCATTGAATTATGGAAAAAGAGAAATGATGTGAGGAATAAAAGTGAGGATGAACCAGCAGAGAAACTTCCAAAGTACAGTTATTTGTAATATGGTCCACCGTTGTTGACAAATTTAATAAATTGAGTACATTCAATGATTGCATTTTAACGTATTTACAAATTCATTCGTAGACCGAAATTCCGAAGTTACAAACCACAGGATGATAATTTGAAGGAAAATGTTCTGAATGATCCAAAACCTGGTGATGTGGAAGCTGAGGTACAGGACTTATTGTGTGCAGCGAAGTCCAAAGTCATTGTGGAGGAATTGGTGAATAATTGATAGAATCGTGATAAAATTTCAGCAGTGAAATTTCTGGAGCGAATTCAGCTTGATTCATGTAGTAATTCATGAATCCTTCATTATTAGGATATTGGTAGTTTGGCACCGCGAAAATCTGATTGGGATTTGAAACGGGATGTTGCGCGAAAAGCTGAAAAACTTGAAAGGAAAACGCAAAAGACCATTGCTGAACTCATAATACAGAGACTGAAGCAAACTAATTCACACGATCTTATCACTGCTCTCAATATGATAGGTGATACGGATTAATCGATACAAACTTGACCATGTCAATTTGTTATTGCACCATTACATTTCACTCAAATGCAATATACTCAAAGAAAATTTCAACAATTGATATTTTGCCCTGATCAGAAAATGATGCACATATAAGTTTACTGAATCATTATGCACAATTATTCATGAGAAATCATACCAACCCGTAGACTTTTGGTCCCGACGCTTTAAAAATCTATCTTTTATATAAATCATGCCAACATTGTTAACAATCCAGTCCATATTTCTGGTGGTGTGGTCAGAAATACAGAAGCACACATCAAGGAGAATGGTGCTAATAATGTGGAATGGCCTACATTATCCGTACCATTCTCAGGTACTGGGACATTGTGGAAGATTTTTCGATCTCGTAAAGGTTGGACTGGCCGGAAATTGTGCGTCAAGGGAACTCCATCAATGCTGCGAATACTTCTGAAAGCTGCAATCTTCGGAACCAAAATTATGATTGATGGTCAGCTATCCAGCATTGGTGAACTACCCTCGACTAAATTTATGAATGAAACGAACTAATTGATTGCAAACCTGTTTGTGAGATAACCACAATGAATCTTTAAAATCGATCCAAATGACGGCTTCAGAGCACGGAGGCGTTGTTAAAGAACCATTGTAAGTAAAATAATTTCCAATAAATACATGTTGTGGTGTTAAGAAGGTGTTGAAGCTCAGTAATTGTGGCAACCTCGTATTAGACCCAACAGTCACAATTTCGGGTAAAATATTGACAATTGACTCATAGTTTGGATTCTCTGCATCACTAGCCTGCAAGAATACCGAAAGAGTATTTAAAATCGGCCGATATAGAAAAAGTGAATTATTGATTCCGATCAATTTATAGAACTCCTTTGAATCTTCATAAACCTCGATAAAATATGCAAGAACGGTCAGTCCATCCGGATGATGACCAGCCTCTAACATTGATCCGTAATTAGATTTGTAAAACACAACATGAAGTTCCATAGCGAATGAATGATTGTTGATGAGATCTTCTGAGCCCTCAGAATCATTTTCACCCCAGTGAAAATGCAGTTGTTCAAATATATACTGACTATCACCGAGAGGTCCGCCACTGATGATTGCAGATTGCGAGTTATTAACACTCAATATAACTGCAATTTGATACCATATTCTTGCAGCAACATTCAACATACACGTATACCGTTCGATAATTCAAGTGAACTCATCAATCTCTAGTCTATCCATCAATTCTATTTACCTGTATGACCATTATTTTTCAAATAGGTGTCCCGTGGATGCTCAAAACCTATGAATGTCAATGATGGTAAAGTCACATTAATCACAGCATGCTCCTCGATGTTGATCGGCGACTGATGCTTCCCCACACAACCATTATACTGATCACCCCAATACGATGGCCCTTCCAATTGAAAATGATATCAGAAAGAGAAAGTACGAGTCGTCACCGAAAACTAAAATGGTTCAAAATAATTCGATTACCGTGTAGGCCCTCGTAGCTAAACTCGGTGTTAGACACTATCACATCTGTCAACATAAGCGTCAATATTCAATCAATCCTCGTATCGCAGCAATTTAGATGTTATAATACTCTAGCAGACATATTTTATTGCAACATAATGGAGAAAGATGAAGAAAGTCTCACAGGTAAAAAACGGCTTGAAAATGATATGATATCCAATTCTGATTCCGAGTTCGTCTCGAAAATTCTTCGCCAAGATGCATTTGAGCACTATTGGAGTGAAAAGACTTTATGAATACTCAAAGCTGATAAACCAGGAATTTTTTCCGAGCATTTGTTGGTGTGTCATGTTAAACCCTTCAACACCCAGGTTATTTTTAGTTTCTCTCTTGCACTGCAGCGACATTCTATAAGTTGAATGTTGTTGCATGAGTAAAATACTCACAGCCTGGGTGCTGAAGGGTTAAGGATGTATGTAATATTTATCAACTTTTCAAACTTTCGCTGAATTTGAAATATATATATGATAAAATTGATTGCGCTGCATGGATTGAAGAAAAAAAAAGGTACCTACCCGATGATTCAAGAGAGATATTTAGAAAATAAAGCCTCATTTAACCCCGTGTTAATTGAGCCGGAAGTTGATAGAATCGAATAAGAATGATAAAAAAGTATATGTATCGTATTCAAAAAATGGCCTAGAAACCAATTTTCAAGATCTTCATAGATTTTGCGATTTTTCAGCGGAAAAAAAACCATGGTACCCGATGTCATTTTGGAGACATTCGCTGTTAACTTTTGGCTTTTCAGTGGCGGGCTGCAAGCCGCTGTACAACTTAAAACGTCTACCATATTGAGTACCTAAGTGCGGCAACACAGCGCTTGGCAGTATACATGTCGCGATGGCTTCGACAGCCGGTCTCAGAATGATCAGTCGTAGCCTTGTTGCCACATTCTCTCGAGACAAAAAAAATGAATTGATTGGCTGAACTCGTACTCGACTATACATGTCAAATTGAGTACTCGTTTTATGGAAAATCGTAAATTATTGTATAAAATGACATGATTTTTTCATTAAAAATCATAAAACGCGAACAATAATAATACGGCACTGACGTTTTGATATAATTTTTAACTTCAGAAATTAAATAGATGTACTGCGGATTTGATCTTTCGAATGTTACATACATCCTTAAACCATAGCAATGCAGTATGCATTAGGGTGTTTCGTTTAGAATGAATACTTTTCTTTTTCCTCCGACACTGTGAAATATTGTTCTCATCACTGAAAGAAAAATTCCCTGAAAATTTGAGCCCTTAATTTCAACTTGAAGTACTTCTTTTTTTATTTTGAATTTTTCCCATTTAAAATAGATGTATATTGAATCACGTTTTTTTTTTCAATTTCTATATCCTTGCTGGATTTTAAACCATTATGTTTATAAGCATTGATATATTTGTAGTATATTTGACCTTCTTTTGAAGACCTCGGGACAATTTCAACCTAACTTATTTCATATTATTTAAATCAGTCCTGTTAGTCATTTTTTTCAGTTTTTTTCAGTCAGAAATGTCGTGAGAATATTTTAAGAAAAAAATGTCAACAATAAGAGGGAAGATCGAAGAAAATTGATTATTTTGTACTCGAATACTTAAGAAATCTGTATTTAGCTCACGAGTTACAACTAATTGTTGAATTACATGATTGTAGTATATAATATTTACTAGCGTTTTTGAACAACAGGTCAAAATGATTGTCGAAATTTTTCTCTTGTAATTTCTTTATGACACTTCTCTACAGGCCCAAAGTGAATTTAAGATAGTATAAACTCAACAAAATTCATATTTTTCTAATTTTCAAATATTCAACTGTCCATATTTCGGAAACTATGCATTCGAGCAACATATTCATAGGAATCATTTTGGTAGGAAATTCAATTTCCTACAAATTTTGTCTGCACATATTTTCAACCAGACAAGCATCTTTTTCAATATTTTCAAAAATATGTTAAAAAACTGAAGAAAATGACTAAAAGGACTAATTTGAATAACATGAAATAAGTTAGATTGAAATTGTCCTGAGGTCTTCAAAAGAAGGTCAAATATACTACAAATATATCAATGCTTATCAACATAATAGTTCAAAACCCAGCAAGGATATAAAAATTAGAGAAAAACGTGGTTCAAAATACATGCATTTTGAATGGGGAAAATTCAAATTGAAAAAGGAAGTACTTCAAGTTGGAATTAAGGGCTCAAATTTTTAGGGAATTTTCTTTTCAGTATTGAGAACAACATTTCACAGGGTCGAAGGAGAAGAAAAAATTCGTTTCGAACACCCTAGTATGCATACATGTTCATTTCGAACAGTTTATCATGAAATATTTATAATATTCATATCAATGAGCTGTCCAAATACGTATATTTGAAAAATTGTGTCAAATCTCTTATATGCTGTTCTTCATTTGGATTCCAAGATCTATTGTGATAGATACGGCCGATATGTTTCGCTTACATATATAATTACGATTGTGTGTCAATCGCCATTGTGGCTAAACTGTGACATAGTGTAAAGACTTTATGCAAAGTTTCGCAAATCCCATGCAGTGTACTACTAAAATGCCTGATGCCGTATCGTGTGTAAATAATCGTGGGAGTGATGGTGTAACTATAATTTACAAAATTGCATTGTTTATCATATCAGTGGATATTGTAAAATCCATTTTATATTTATCTTGACATGAGTTATACATGTGCTGAAAGTTTTATCCACATATACATTGATGCATAATTGTACAGCATTTCCGTTCGTGTTGCTGGATAATGGCTAACGGATTGTCGGATAGTAATAGTTTGAGTTCTATGAGCTCTAAAGCTGTATCTCAATCTCACCACACATATTAAGCATTCAAGTACTCTTTTGTTTGGTTGATTACGGCCGTACATAGCGGGAGCGGGAGCGGGGTCACATTGAGCGCCCCGAAATATCTCCACTCAATTTAGGATTAAGGAAGTTTACTGATGAATGACAAGTATGAGAGAATAATATGGTTGTGTTCGGAACAAGATGTGGGATTTGTGCATAATGGAATTTTGCAATGCGTATTATGTTTCCGTGGTAACATAGAAAGCGCTCTCTGTATTTTTCGATTTTCACTCCTGCTTGATAATCCTGTTTCCCATTATGACTTTCTCTCCGGCCAATCAGAAAAAAACATAGTGTCGGGTATATTTCAATTTTCACTTATGTACTTAATGGACTAAGTAAGTGAGGTACAGTGTGAGGTTTCGACGAATTTTTTCCATCGCTGGGCCTTGGACCGCACAAAGTTGCACGTGCGCAACGTGTGTGCAGGTATGTAGTGAGGGATATGAGAGGAAATGAGCACAAATCAAATGCAAAGAGTGTTCACTGTAATGGAGGTCTAGAGTTCCAGAGCAAATAAGAGGAAACGATTGCAAGTGAACGAATGCGATATATGAGAACAGGATAGGAACACGCTGAGAAGTTGTTATTCAATGTAGACGGTGTAATGGAGAATCTATGAATTGTCAGTTATGAATATTAATTCATCATTGATTGAATTATCGTTAACAACATCTTTATCAATGATGGCATGAAAAGATATCGGAAAAAATATGACTCACTGAGACACTCTGCCCTGATTTTGGATGCTATTAATATACACATATGTACATGCGTGATCAATTTCGAGAAACTTTTTTTTCATCGATTTTATCTGTCACGTCTTCATTGGAATATCGATATTTATTCAGTTTGGAATTGTAGAGAATATATTGATTAATATCTCACACAACCCGATCTCTCCTCGTGAAGTTGTAAAAGAGAGGAGAAAAAAATGTGATACATCAATCGAATCGGCCTATTGAACTGACTATCTGTAATGCTATCAAGCGTGACATAAACTGAATATTTTGTAAGAAAATCGTACATTTATATAACTCTGAAATTAATCTTCGTGAATGAACATATCAGTGTTTTTTCGCTGTTGATAAATCTGATATCGATTGTGCAAGAGTGTTTGTCGAAGTACGTAGACAAAAAAAGTCGATTATCACTGTTTCGATGAATATAGTGGTAGTTTGCTTCTATGGACTGTAGTCTTATATGAGTTTACAATATGCATTACAAATTTGTGATCGAGCTTTCAGAATTGAAAATTTTTGATAATATGTTAAAGCTTCGTTATACTCAATTAGGTATAAATCAGTGTGAGGTGAATAGTACAATGATAAAGGTATTGATTTTTGATCAAATGAAAAGGTTATAAACTCTTGAATAGGTATCGTTATGTAATAATGATACAGTATCAATCTAATAGATAATCCAATATGTGAAGCTAAGTACATACTCGGAAATTAAAATGGGCACAGATATTACATGTTATCTGAACGCAGTTTCATCATTAACTTCTCGATACTGATCTCAATTTACTAATTTTCCGTTATTACAGAAGCTTCAATTATAGGGTGAGTCCGGGGTAGATGGCCATATGGGAGAGATAGCCTATCGAAATATTTCAGGGACTCGTTTCTTTTTCTTTTGCCAGATGTTCTGCTGTGCGGTTGCTCCCGCGTACGACCGACATCAAACTAAACGCTAAATAGTGACATCCAGTGAACGAGCCATTGAAATATTTTGATAGGCCATTTCTCCCATACGGCCATCTACCCGAGACTTACTCTATTTCATATGTTTCTATGATTCTATAAACTTTGAAATGGTGAATTTCAGACATAGCGCGTTTGTCATAATATATTTGTGAAGATCATGTTGTTGTTTCGTCGTAATATTATAATGAGACCATATGAAAATCGTGTCCGAATTTTGATATTTCATTGTCGTTGGATAATACGAAATTCTGCGTAAAACCAAAAAAATTTCAGGACCAGATGAGAAAATTTCATCCGAATACTGCGAATTCATATTAGGATGTTAGGGAAAACTAAGTCGTCATGCTATTGAGTTGTGAAGTTTTGGCGTAAGTTAATTATGTTCGACGGTGAAGTTGTACTGGTGTACCTTATGACGGTGCAATGCAAATAAAATCGTGACATAACATGTAATAACATAATCATCATTGGTTATCATTTTCCAATTGTCATGCGATGCCGTTACTTTGCATGATCTTGTTTTATTCATGATCCAACTGACGCGATCGCGAATTGAGTATTGAGATTATTTCGCGTAGAGAAGATGCTTTGAATGTTAGTGTATTAAAACAGAGTTGAGAGAGAAGACAATATGAAATCAGGTAATTTGATTTTTCGATACATAGAATTGATACTTGATTCACTTATGGTTCACGAATATCAATAACCATTTTTTCGATAATACATTCGAATATACAATGACTTAATTTTTCATTAGTGTTGCTTAAGAAGTGTCATATCATTTGTATCGTCTATACTTAGAACATATTTCGTTAGCATCCGCATTTTTTTCTCCATCTACCATTCATGTATCCATCATTAATGTATTAAAGATACATTTTACAGTAATAAATACCATTCTCATTGTGCACAATGCCCCGTATTCTGAAATCCCCAGTCCGTCACGACTCCTTAATCATGAGCTCACGTGTATGCATCATTCGTCATTAACAATTATGCATTATATAATACACGAAGATATGAATCTCTTTCGTAGAACAAAGAATGTAGTACTGGATGATGTATCAACTGGCACTTGAAATGAATTATATTTATTTATTATTGAAGTCACAACGTGCTATGAATATTGGTGAATGTGTGTGCTCTAGCAATAACGGTTTTGGCAATTCGTTTTCCATCTACTTGACTATTTTCTTATCACTTATTGTCTCTACTCACTGTTTGAGTATGAGTGTGAAGTATTCGTGCACTCAGAATGAAGCAATATCGATTTGAAATTTCTATCATAGGTAACAATGTTCATAAAAATGTCTCCATTGTTTGCGCTGTATATACATATTCTCATTCTCAAACAATATGATACATATAATCCAAAACCCGGTGTAATCTGCAGCGAAGTGGAGAAAGAAAATGTGAAATTACAAGAACTCACGCGTAGGAAGTAACACCAACAGTAGAAATTTCGAAGCCATGACAAATTATGATTGACGTACGACGTGGTGTGTCCATGCACCTAACAATCGTTGAACTGTCGTGCACTAGTATATGTATTGTAAACTCTGCCGCTTATTGATGGTATAGCAGGAGGGAAAAAAGAACGAAAGAGAAGGAGGGAGAATGGAATACGCAGAGTGTTAGGCTGCAGAACGGGTGCAGATGTGGATATCAAAAGTTTATTCCTACGGATTGGGGTGATTACAGTGGTCCATGTATCTCACTATACATCGAGCTCAATATCTTCCATTTCTCGAATATCAAATACCAAATATTACGTAGTACCTTTGTGTAATAAGTGAATGAGGGAATGTTTGGGATTTTTATTATCTACTCTCATCATCTGCAATTTGGTTGAATTATCGGCGACTTTGCTTTAATATGTTGTCGAGCGGAAATTTTCACGGTGTACTGTCTAGCCAGTGAATCTAGGGATGTGTATAGTAGATATTCTCGTTATGATATTTTAGTCAGGCGTCTATAGAACTTATATACAGTTACGAAGAATAATGTATCATCTCATCTTCCAAAATACAATTTCATTTAAAGTGATAAAGAAGCTGAAGAAGATTCAATCATGAGTTGATCTGAACGCGAATTAATATTAGAGTGAGGTTGCTTAAGTCGTACCCACTGTGGAAATATTATTGTAAAAAAGAGTGCAATTGAAATAGAACAAAATCTACTGCAACTACTGAATCTCTATGTTGTGTATTTTTCGATAAGGAATCATAAAAACTTAATCTTACTTCATCAAAATAGGTATTTTAGCGTTTTTCAAAAATGTACTATCAGTACAATGAAGGCATCTAGTCACCTAATTCGTACCTCCTATAGCCTCAGTTCTAAAACTCGTATATAGATCGGGTAGCTGAAATGGTTAGAGCAACTGACATGTAATCAGCAGGCTCTACATTCGAATACCAGTCCGGACTATCAGAACTTCTTTCAGTTATTCTATAAATTTTTATCAAGAAGGGCCCTCCCACTTCTTTTTCAATCCCATCCTCTACCAATTATCCTGTTACGTGATGTGTGGAACGCTTCACATGATAACTATTTTGATCTCCCCCTGATTGCCGCTTCAGAGCATTTTTCAATGAAAAATATGGAAGGTATTTATGAATATCGGACGAGTTATAGCCTGCGTATGACTTAGGCCGTGGTACGAGTTGAGCAAATCCACCTTATTGATGTCTTCATCGAATAGTGGATGCAGAGCGGGATGCTTGAAACAGCACCCAATGATGCATTGGTCATGAATACATTCCAATTTTATTACGTTACTCTTCATTCAATGTATTATCATTACAACTCCAATTACATGTTAACTTTCATTTGTATATACCACTAATGAATTTTAACAAATCTCGACCATTACCATAGATGATCAACATGATAATGAGAATGAGAAATAATATCAGCGAACTTATCTTTTATTTCTTACAATATACAATGTTACACGTGTTCTTGCCAATTATTCTCAGTAATTCTTTCTATCCCCAATGATCAATCATTTATCTATCAACATAATTATGTACAAAATTGGAGCCTATATTTCCTTCATGAATATTTGAGTTCCCAATGAAAATTTCAATGCATCATAATCATAAACTGGTTGTACTATGTTGTATGAATGGACCACACTACCTATTCTTTGTGCAGTAAATTTATGGTAATGTCATGGGTTTTCAAGTCAAGCAGCAGAACATATATATATAT
>JABMBR010006343.1:0-10538 GCA_018881525.1 Meteorus sp. PSUC_FEM 10030008
CCCCCCTACCTCACAATTCCGTCAGTCCACCCACTCACAGTCTGCGAGTGTCAACATTTAATGTGTCAGAAAATTCTGAGTGAAAAATGTCTCAACATTTATTTTTAATTTCATTTCACTGCACTGATAATTATGAAGAGAATTTTCGTCGTCATTTTTCTCTTCTCATTTTTCTTTTTTACTTTATAAATTAATAATGACTAATGATAATTCTTTTGAAAGCCTTATGGAATAATTCAAATGCAGCAGCCCTTCAAAGGGAGTAAAAAAAAATCATTTATATTGATTAGGAAAAAATATTTGTTGATTGGTGGAGTTATTTTTAAATATTTTCCTTTTCCTGTTTCTAATTTTTTTAGTGATAATTTATATCTTCTTTTATTTTTCATCTCTCCTGCCAATTATTTTGCACATTGTCTCGTTCATCTTCACCCCTCACTCATCCAAATATCATGCGCACCCTTATTTCCACAATTCATCCCCATGTGCAACGCACCAACCCTCTAATAACCAATCAAAATGTCGTTTAATAATTCAATATTAAGGTGGAAACAAAGTTGTAACTATAAATATACGTTTGTACTCATTCATTGCACACATAAATACATTTGTGCAATCAATTCTTTGAAAACACCATACAATGTCCATAACTACTTTTTATAAATACACTCTTGGGGTATCTATCAGAAATTACTTTTAATACTCCACGATGAATTATCAGTTGTATATTTTGTTTGTGAAACAGGACGATGAGAAAAGTAAGAGGGTAGAATTACGGATGAACAAGTGAATATTAAGTAAAAAAAATAATTGATCATTATTTATGTACGTCTATCATTTCAAGGGTGTATGAATGAAACAAAAACTAACACAAAGAATGAAAAATCAAACTTATTCATGTTGGACTTCAAACGTAGGAAAGGATAGAAAAAAAGTGTTTGAGAGGTGACAGTAAAATTAGGGATGAAGTTTTATTAATTTTTTTTTTCTATTCTCTTTACTTGATGCCATGTTTTACTTACATTTAGGGGCATAAGCTGGAGAGTTATCTGCGCACAATTTATATTGTATGGGTATGTGAGGGAATTTTGTATAGTCTATGAAAATAAAAAAGGGGTGTGAAATTCATTGGGGTTGTCTAGAGGCGTAACTTGCATTCTGCAAATAACGGACAATCGTTTTGCCAGTTTGAAAAGTGTGAAATTGCTCGACACTATTTTTTTTTCTCTTCCTTTTTTTTTCATTTCAATTCTATGACAAACGTTGGCTTTAAAATTATTATTAAATGCTCATGCAGTTATTACTGCAATGTGTTTGATTGTATTTGTGTGAGCACTGAATCAACTTTATACATGTATATCCGGTTCACATTGTTTCATATTTCATTTCATTTGCATTCTCACTTTTGTTCATGATGAAGAGTACAATAGTTTACATACGTTCGAATATAAGCAAAGTCTCCCCTCACATTTTTTTTCTAGCTGCTCTCTCGCTTTGCCCCTCTCTCACTTACTTTTTTTTTCATTATTTCATTTCATTTTACTCATTCTCACCAGTTAATTTCACTTTTGTTTTCTTCATCTCTTTTCAGCAATGCAATCCCCATGAGAAAGACGCGGATTATTGGGGCAGTGGACGTGGCGCAAAACAGGGCTATGAGGTGAGTGTTATTTCAAGTAAATTATTATAACAATTGTTGAGCAAGCAAGAGAAAAGAAGAAATAAATAATTGAAGAGCTCTGATATTTTTTATCATAATTTATATTCATTTATTGATTATTCAACATTAAAATTTTTGATACCCAACATTCTTTGTTGCAGGCTAAAATGAATGCAGATCATGGTCAATTGCAAAAAGGTGGGTCATAACCTCCAACAAAAACAAAATAAAAAACAAAACAAAACAAACAAACCGAGAAATAAAAAAAAAATATTAGACAACCTTTAAATTTTTTTTTGACTCACTACATCCGAATTTTTTTTCACTTTTTCAATCCCATTCTCAAATTCTCATGTCTAGTTGGTATAATATCTTACACTCTAATCTTTCATATTACGTCACGCATGCAAACCAACAACCGGTTTTTCAGTCCCAAAAAAAAAAAATGAACATGTGTATATACATATCTACATTCTCACACGTTTTCAATCTAATGACATTTATGAATTTGTATTTCAAATACGACTTCGTGTGTTGGTGATGAATGATTTAAAGTTTTTTCGTCCACTCTTTCTCGTACTTGTTTTGTCTGAAAACAAAAATAAAAAACAAACTTCACTGGACGTTTCCTGTATCGTAACATATATATACACACATACACACACAAATACATATTTATCAAATATAAAAATCCTCCTCGTCCCGCTCATCTGTCTGGTACGTCTAGTCCAACACTGTTTATATTCGCTGATGTTTTGTTGGAAATTACAAGGCCACTCACACTCACATATTTCTCAATTTCTCCTGATTATGTTTGTTTGTATTGTTTTATTTTATTTTCGTCATAGCCCTTATATGTGGAGAAAGGGAAGAAATAAAAATTGATGATGGAAGTAAATTGAAAGAAATAATATACGAAATATAAATTTGTCAGTTTTAGTTTACTGGCAATGACCTGCACTTGTTTTTACTTCTTACTATTCACGTAAACGGTATACATTTGTATACATAGATGAAGTTGGCGCGTGAAGGCAACGAATTGAGTAATCGCCAGCTCGTAAATGGCCAAAGCACGTTTCCATAAATGCATTTTCATTGCCAATGCTTCGTTCACATATGTTTGTACATATCGACTAATCTATGTAATCTAACTCTGTACATAATTCTGTGCTCTAACATATGTTGTCATAATCGAAAATAGTTTATTTTTCTTCCTCATTTGGTGTTATTCACTTCTACATTTTATTGCCTGTTTCCTTCTGATTTTTTTTTTTTCATGTAATTATTTTGTAATTTGTCATGAGTTTGTCAGTCATTTGATAATTTCTATCAATAACAAAATGATCTGAATTTTGTGTACGTAAAATAGATCTTTGAAGTTTGTTTTAGTTTGGGGTTTTTTCTTTTTACGTTGATATCGAAAGCAACACATTCAAAACTCATCAAGCGTCATCAGTTGCGTTTGGTATGAGGGGGCGTGTTCTAAGTATAAACTTCGAGAAAATCAGAATGGAGAAGTGAGAGGGCTAATATTGTTCCTTTTTTTTTTTACAAGCGATTGTGCGTGAGGTTTGTGATGTTTCTTGTATGGTGTTGAAGCACCGGCGCCTCAGGCTATCCCACTCATTCTAATCAACTCGAGTGTGCGCGCGCGTTATGCCCATCGTTCGAATTCCGTGTTGCGCAAGTTAGGAGCCGAACATGAACGATTGTGAGGTGATGTGAGAGTGGGGAGTGCGAGGATCTTGTCTGCTTCAGTGGGGATTTAACGCCCGAATTTTACTGTGGTGGGGATGTCGACGAAGATTTGGTTAATGTACGAATCGCATGATGCCCAAATTCAGCTTTGAGTGTGCTCTTTGGCCGCCTCAAGGACATTCTTTTATTTTGTCTTTTTTAATTTTATTTTGCTATTTGTAACGAGTTGAGGTCATATTTTATTTTTCTATTCTACTGTTTTCGGTGTAGCACGTCCAGGAAAATATCGAAATATTGAGAGAATATGATTTTGAGTATTTGTGTTTTTTCGATTCGTACATGCAAAAATTAGGTGGAAGTATTAAATCTCAATTGTCGACAATTTAAAAATTCATTTTGCTTTGTAAAGTTTGAAGTTTTAAGTCCACGAAGTTGTGGAACATTTTTTTTTTATACCACACAGATTGATATATACACAAGCAAATGAATTTATAGTGAGTACAATAATTCTTGTATATAAATACAAATAATATTTCATCGTCTGCCTGATGTCTAGACCATCAAATTTTTTTCTCCCTTTCGCTCTATCGTGTCTTATATATACACGACGATGAACACTTTTTTATTTCACGTTGCTCCTTTTTTTTTCCTTTACACTCTTCAGCCACCTATACATTCACCTTCCACCTAAATATAAAACTGTACTTTGCCAATGAAAAATTAAGTGGGTAGAGAAAAAAAATTATTGTGTAAAGAATGAGAGGAAGAAAAAAAAAATATTTTTAGAAAGATAAAGATGAATGAGGTGAATTGATTTATGTTATGTGTTTCAATATATTTTTATTTTCATTCTTTCTTTTTTTTCGCCCTTTCTCTCAATGTTTTTTTCTTCACTTCACTTTAATACCAACGTCAGGTGAAATTTTATTCGTTCACCAGATCACTCATACGCTAAATATTTATTTCAATAAATAATCCATCACGATATCACAGTTATTCAATTGGTAAAAATTTAATATTTGTTGACTGTTTTAGTTCGTTGACATTTGGTAAATGTCCATGATCATTTGATATTATTTGATGTATCTACATCATCAGCACAAATTTCTCTTCTATTTCTATACATTATGACTCACGTTTGACTAGACTTAAATCGATTAATCGATTGCCCACAGCCATTGACATTTTCAGACTTATTTGCATAATTAATCGTGTGTCCTCAGTGTGTTTCTTCTTTTGTGATGTCGTCTCTTTCCTCGTCATCACATCACTGCACAACTCCTCATTATTTTACTTCATTCCAACACGTCGTCCGTGAAGTATTAACAAAAATATATTTGAGTGCAGGTGACCTTAGGATATATCACAAAAATAAATGCGAGACTCATTTCAAGTCCTTATTTATTTTATTCTCTTCATTCTTTCATTCTCTATTCTTTCATACGTCCTAGATACATCTCCCTCTCTCTCTCGCTCACACACCAAAACTGACAAATTCTTTTTTTTTTTTCGTCACAACGATAGCTCGTGGTAAACTAAAATAAATGTTTATGGATGTATATAAAAATAGGTATTTACGAAAAGTAGAAAGAGAAAAAAAACTGTTTGAGAAAGCCGAGAGACGAATATTTATAACGGATTTCTTTTCCTCTTTTTCTTTCTTTCCTCCATCTTTTTTAATTTTGTTGTGGTTGTTTTTTTTTTGTTTTCATTGCAATTCGGGTCTGTGTTGTGTAATATCACAACAAATCTTTCATATATAACTTTTATGTTTCTATATTTGTATACTATTGAAAAAATGCTGATGTGTGTCTGTGTATTTGAAGTTGGATGTAAAATTTATTTTTAATTGCAATCACCGTTTCATTCACTTAATGGATTGGTGAATTTATTCTTTTTTATTTTAGACTAAATGGAAAAATAAAATAAAGTCTCCAAGTAGAAAATAATATTTAATTTCGTGTGATTATAAATTTTATTTTATTTATTCGCTCGTTCATTTTATATTCTTTTCGCTAATAGGTTTTGAATTGGGGAAGGTCTTTTGGTGAATTCGGTTAAATGTGAATGTGTCGAGTGACTGAAGTCGAGATTTAGTGATAAACTCGTCTGTAATTATGTATATGTGGAGAAATATATTTATATTTTATATGAAGGTTGCATGAAAATATAGCGCGAAATATAAATGCACAATTTAAACGTGGAATGACAATGGGAAGTAATTGAAAAATTCTCACGAGCATTAACCATTTTGTTCGTGCTGTACACAACCTCATAACCATTCGCAATAATTTCTGGCTATTCAACATCAGACATTTTATATACATCAGTGTCATAAACTCGAAAAAAATCCTTGAGCGAAAGGAAGGAAAAAAAAATGAATAAGAATAAAAATTCAATTTTTTTCCCTTACCCCGTCAAAAGATCAATCAATTTTTTCACATATTTTTACATTCAATATTTTATTTTTTCTCTTATTCTCATATTTCTTTTTGTTTATTTTGAATTAATTATTGAATGTTGGACAGGAGAATTTGATTAATTAATTTTTGACACGCGATATATATTCGCATATATATACATATTGACATTAATTTTATCATCATTATAATGTGTACAGTGACGTAATTTCTGGTTATAAAGTATTTAATGTTGCGGCTTGGCTTTGCTCATTTACATAGAAGCAACAGTCAATTATATTTAATAACAAAGTCACAAAATATGTTATAACATATTGAGAATTGATTGTAAAAATTTATTTATTCACACAAAATTTCCGCATTAGTTCATATGCAAAATATTTATTCTAAATACAAAAGACTGAAAATAGGAAAGAAAATTGAATAAATTAAATGACAATTTATGTGAATAACATGTCGATGATTCAAAGTCTAAAAATCTTATGATTCAATATATTTATCGATATTATTATTATTATTATTGCAAGTACGAAAAATAAATAATCACTTGTGTGCTTGTCTATCCACGCGAAACACCTGCATAATAACATACATGAATGCATTTATATATGTATAAGTAAACGCGCGAGAATTGAAGAGAAACTATCTTACGTGCATGCAAATTGTAATCGTCGGGTTCAAGCGCACTGGAAAGATCAATTAGGCATGCTGAAACCGAGAAAGAGTCCTGCAGATGAAGTAGAATGTCTTTACCAATTTATTTACACATACATGGGTATCCATACATGCACACTTAAAATTACGTCAAAGCATAGAAAAAATTTCAAGACAAATGATGGGCAATAAAACAGTTTAATCATCGTCACACGCACAATTTTAGTCTGATGATCAATATTTTTATTTAAAATTCGTTATTGAGTACGAATGATCGGTAATGGCTATTTGAAAAATTATATTTTAGTGTTATAAAATTTATTAAAACAATAACTCATGTTTTTTAGGATTCACCTGTTGTTAGTCTGTTCTGTTTTTCATGATATCAAGAGTAAGTCGGGAGAACATTTGTCGTTTTTTTTTTTGTTAAAAATTTTGAATTAATTGAATTATTATGCTACTCAAATTTCTTCATAAATTATTAAAATCGAATTCAACATTTTTGCATCGATAATAACGAATTATTATCTAATGACTCAATTAAACACGTAGCAATTCATTGATGAAAAAAAAAACAAACAAAATGACCGGTGGAAATAATGAAATATGTTCAATCAAGATACTTCTCTTCGCATTTAAAGTGCGAATAAATTTTACTCTCAATTCAATTCTAAATCCCAAGACTATTCAATATTAAATTATTCTCACTACTTCATCTAAATAATCATTATTAATAGAATGTCTGATTAACTTATCAATTTCCGTGTGAAATTGAACTCTTAAAAAAGACTAAAATAACCAAATCGATCGATCAATCAATTATTAAACTGAAACTCTGAATTTACACCCCTAAAAATAGCGACGTGGTATGATGAAACACTAAAATTCTATTCCAGACGTTTTTTTAGTAAAAAATTGAATAAACACCTGATTTATCATCCATTTAATTATTCTATCGACGTAGTAACCCCTAAAATCCCTAAATTTAACCATTCACGATCTTAGTTTTCACTAAAAATTATAATCTAACGAATCACTAATCAAAATAAAACCCATAATAAAAGCAAATATCTCTTAGTCAATCATAACAACTCTGATGCATCCATGTATCCATGTAAAAATGTACATTTACATCTGTGTACGAGCGATCTTGACTCTTAGGATCAAGAAATCTCGAATATGTGCAATGCAATCGTAAAATATACAGAAGTGACGATGGCGACAGTGATGGCAATGATTGACGCAATATAATAATGTTAAGTTGTGTGTTGTACAGTGCACAATGTACAAAGGGCAAGGATCCTTTAGGTTGCAAGGACACACACTTATTGAGTGTATTATAAATGAGTGATTCTGACGACTGTCGTAACTGTCATTAAATATAGTGACACCTACAGGCGTCACTGTCTACCTATTGCTCTTTCATTCTTCACAATCTCTGCACAACATAAAACATAAAACTTTCCACATATGTATTATAAACAGAGAGTCTACAACTGGAACATTACAGATCGACCCAATGTAGTTAATGCTAATGAGATGTCTGGCGACATTTTTCAAAGCTATCTCAACGTTATTTCAACGTATGTTACATTATGTATTTAAAATAAATGTTTAAACGTTTGGTGCTCATCAATCTTCTTTGCGTGAATGTTGACTGATGAAATAACCATTGAATCATTATTTTTGGAATATTTATTTGGTATGAGTGAGTTGACGTGTGTGTCTCTTCGGTGGCATTTCGAAAAAGAAAATATTACAACATGAATTTTAGTGCAACGTTTATTCATCATTTTAATTTTCTTAGTTTTGATTAATTGATTTAGTTGTTTGAGATAGTTTTTTGATGTGAGATTAGATTTTTCCAGGCTGACTTCTTAATAATTCATTTTACTTATGGTTTCTTTCTTATCTAATTTTATTGATTATTATCAACTTTCTAAGATTTTTTTTATTAAAAACTTTCGAACCAACACAAATCCAACTGTCGGAAATGTTATTTTAATCCAATGTTGAGTGATTGTATTGAATTGATTGTAAATCGATTTTTTTTATTTAAGGTGACGATCAGTATCGTGGTGCTGGTGGTAGCAGCAGTGGAAGTCCACCAGCGAGTTTATTAGTTGTGCCACAACCACTAACAGCAAAACCAACACATCCATCGCATTTGAATCCACATATTGGTGGTCCACATCCACCAAGAAAATATCAATGCAAAATGTGTCCTCAGGTAAGTTTTTTATGCACCTCTTAACAATGTTCAACCGATGAAGTTAAAACCGATTCGAGACAATGAAATGAATTTTCAATATTTTTGTTACTGGTCTGTATTTGATTGAACGATTGCTCATCATTTTAGAAAATAGTTTATGACATCAAAATTGTATCAAATGACAAATTTGCCTCTCCAACACTGGTCCAGTCATGTTGGAACTCTGAATTTCAACACAATTGTTCATATTTTTTTGCATCTTTTCTCTTGCATGTTTCAATGTTTATTCGTTCGGTCATTTGTTTATTTGTTTGTTTAGGTGAGAGACCGTACATAAACTCTTGACAAATATTTTGTGTGTGGTTGTAAATGAGTGAAGTGAGAAGTTCGGTAAATTTAGAAAGGGATGGTAAGCGGAAATTGGTATATGGACAGTGTGTATATTTTTCAAGTAAATTCAAGAGGGAAAACCGGATTAGGAAAAAGTATTTGCGAAAATTTGTGAAGCAAAATAAAATTACTTCTTAATCCGGTACACAGTCGGGTTTTCCGAAGGTTTGGTAATGGAGAAAAAAAAAGGGTTGGAAGGATGTAGAGAGAGGTAATATGGTGGCAATAAAAACAAATTTTTCGGGTTATATTTATACGATATGGCATATCATAAAAATGACACTTTGAGTAGGTAAAGGAAAATTGTTATTTTATACCTTTCTTTCTTTGATTTTTCTTCGCTTTTATTTTTTTTCTTCTCGAGTGTGTCACACAGGAAAAATTTTATTAATGTTAATAACGTGGTTTACAGTTTGGCTACTAACTGTATACAAAATGTATACAAAAGTAGTAAAATAGTTTTAACCCTTCACGTGTTGGCAAAAAGGGGTCGGAATTTTTACAGAGAAAAATCCTTTTTTTTTTTTTCGAATTTCAACTCTTGAGAAAACCGCCAACATTTGTTGGGGGTTTTGAAAAACACGAGAATGAACTGTTGTAAAAATGTGGCAAGAACTTTTATATTATTTTAAATCACCGAGATTTCTGCGTGAATTTTTTTAAACCTGAAATTTTTGTGATTGAGGACATGAAGGGTTGAATTGAAAAAGCTCCTGAATAATGGCATTGACAATCATTCAGAGTAAATCTAATTTTATATTCTCTCAATTGCAACTACTGGAAAATAAAATGTCATTGAATAAACACGTAAATAACTGAACAATTTTTATTCTATTGACGCCACTACATTCAAATTCAATTTTAATATCCGTACTCCAGACTTCTTGTTTCAATAATTCAACAAATTTTCATGATGTCAATTACATTTCATCAAAATATCAAACATTAATAAACCTCTCACAACGCCATATAAAAATAAATTTCATAAATAAATCTTTTCATTTATCATTTATCAAAGTAAAAAATTAATTCCCACGAATGATTCATCCACAATTCAATTCACTTAACTCAATCTCCAACTAAATGAATCCCTCAATAAAATCTAATAATAAACAACAACAAACACTAAAAATCCAATGACCAAATATTTTTATAATTCACAGTGGCATAATTTAAAATTTCATTTGCTTCAATTCATTCATTCTAATCATCAGCGTTGGAATATCACAAGAAGAAAAAAAATTGATTGAATAATTTATATGTTGGTGTCAATGAGAAAGAGAAAAAGAGAGGTTTTACCTTGATTATATGCATTCACATACACAGTACTTTATGTTTCTCGTGGTTGCTCCCTGCATCAAAGGAATGAGAGGCCGTGAGTCAAGTCCAGAGAGCCAAGTGTACCGTGACGGCACAGCATCCTGTCTATTTTCTCTCTCTTGATCTTTTTCTCCCTTACACTTCTCAACACCATCAACGATAAATAAATATATACATAAAATAT
>JABMBR010006344.1:0-10530 GCA_018881525.1 Meteorus sp. PSUC_FEM 10030008
TTGTCGTCCGAGGCGAAGCCGAGGTCGACAAACATGTGATCTGAGGCTTTCTTATTTACTTCCCGAGGTGAGGATACTATTTTTCAGTCCGCCGAAGGCAAAAACGGAAATTTTGTCTCGCGCAGCGGAAGAAAAAGTGACGTTTTTCGCCTGGCGGGCTGAAAAATTGTTTTTCCATTACTGATTGAAATTAAGGTTCGATAGATAATGAATTTCCTTTCGCAATTCCATAACTTCTATTATCTGATGGTTCTATGCCATGGGATTTCATGAATTGATGAAGATTGATGATAGATTGATTCTCGATTCCAAATCTATCTATCTCAGGAGTGAGAATATGAAAATAAGTTTAATTTTCAATACCATCATTTTAGTATCCACTCTCGACCGAAAACTTAACAATAAGTAGTGACCAGATATAGAAACTTCATTAAATAAATTATGAATTGAGAAGTATTAGATTTCATGAATGAAGCGTATGATATGAATTCATATAAATATTATTGTGTCAAATGTCATCTTTCAACGGAAAAAAGGGAAAAGTAACGATGAAGCTGGAGTTGATCGGGGAGTAGAGCTCCAAGCGCCATTTCACTGTTCCTGCTATTACGCCCTCACTGAGGGAAGATCGATATTCTCTCAGTTCTCGACCAAAGGGAGAGTGAGAATGTATTACGCTTAACGTATCATAGAGAATGGTAGGGGAACATTGCAACTAAAACCACTTTTCTATATCGTGAAAGCCTGTTGCTGCTTGCTTTCCTCTATGTAGTTGTGTTACTCTCGCGAAGTTTTGTGCGTCAACGTTTTGTCACCACGATATCGCCATATTCGTCACTCTACT
Source organism: Meteorus sp. PSUC_FEM 10030008 (assembly GCA_018881525.1). Classification (NCBI taxonomy): domain Eukaryota; kingdom Metazoa; phylum Arthropoda; class Insecta; order Hymenoptera; family Braconidae; genus Meteorus; species Meteorus sp. PSUC_FEM 10030008. The sequence continues at coordinate 845 of JABMBR010006344.1, forward strand.
GTATAAGTTGTTGAATTTGAAGGCCGAAGATGGGGTCTAGTGATTTATAGTAAATTTCTATTCACGACATCATGGAGAAGCCGTCCTACATAAGTTATAGTGAGTAAGATGTGGAATGATAAGCCTTCGAGTATATTCTGTTCACGGAACTATCCGTGTGGGTGAACGTATTCAAAACCTTAATTCCAAAATGTTATTGATGATTATCACCCATCTGAAAATTATCTTGATAGTAGCGGCATGAGCGTATTAATGAGTAAATTGATAAATTGTACCATATATGAGTCCAAGTTGTATACACGTGATAAACATAACATATACTACAATAGAATCGAGAATATGTATATCATCTCAACATACATCCAAAATGATACTTTTTATAGTCAGATAAAAAAGTTTTGTTTCAAATACACACATAACTATCGATATAGAGTGGTGTGCTTACTCCATCATATTGAGATGGGCGTCAGATTAAAAACTTAAAAATAGCTTCTGCTGACTAGCAATATTTATCGATCGTTAATGACCAAGAACTTTGAATTTATTATGCAGGAAGTTTATTGCGCGTAGATTCTTTCACATCTTCATCCTTAACAAACATTTCACATTTGTATCTTTCTAGAGTTTACAATGTGTATGATGACAATTCACATAGTTTTTTTCTATCATGTCATATTACCTCCGAGAATTCTGTAGTGAATGAAATTAATTCATCGACGTTTCATTTGCTCCATACAATGTTTGATGAGACCACATTGTTTATCAGAAAGATCATTGAATCGCGAATTTGAGCGTAAAAGTCGGAAGTTTGAGGATGGGTGGTATTTTTATGTATCTGTTCTGGCTTCGGTGAAGACTATATCACCTTGAATATCAACATGTGAACAATAACTCCAATGGAGATACGCAAGTTTTAATGAGAATACAATTATTTTCAGACACGAATGTGACAGCATTCGATGTGGAGAAAAATTGTGTTGGTAATACATCATCTGACGAATTTCTCGTGATTGCGCCGATGTGGACTGCTGTCAGTCAGGATCTGAAATGGATCTTTGCTCTGCATTCCTATGGATTCGCTTGCCTCTTCCTCATTCTCAGTTTCTACAGTTTTTTCTCAATATTGAACTTAAGGTTATTTATATATCACTATATTTTCAATAAATGTACACTAATAATAATTTCAATTCGTGTTTCTTTCATCATTACGTGTGTAGATCGCTGAACCCCAGTCGGCCTTTTATGACATCAATCAATATATTCCTCTGCCTTCTCGGAATATCCAGATCGGGATGTCTTTTCATAGATCCATACAATCTACAAAAGGTGATGCTTGAATTTGCTCAGTTCTCTACATGTTTTCCAATATATACGAGAATCATAATTGAAACAATTGTTCTAGACAATTCCCAAAGTGATGAGTTCAATAATGTGGGACATTGGTTCTCCTTGTGTCACCTCAGCCTTCTGCCTCGTTCATTTGGCTTTCGTGCATCTCACACAGGTATGTAAAAATATGGGGTCTTACCTAACTATCTCGATGCAAAAAAATAGCACATACATTAATGGATGTTCGTGTATCGAAACCTACCATCGTTTCCGGTTTTTATAGAATAAGAATCTGATGATGATCGTATTAGATATGTATATGGGGCATTCCACGTCAAATCGACCACTCTTGACCCTGACCCCTTTCGATTTGGCTGAAATTTTACCATCCTTTTCTACTCTATCAAAAACGTCTCTCACAATTTTTTCAAATTTTTTTACACAAACAATGAAAAATTATGAATTTTTCAAAAAAACCGCTTTTTTATTTTCAAATTGCCATAACTTTTCCAAAAATTACCTTATTGGGACGTTTTTTTCAAAATTTTTGTTATTGAATGTTATTTTCTGAAAAAAATAGAAAAAAATTATTTGAACCTATCTTCATCGTTTTTTTTGTAGATTTTCCAAAAAAACTCCGAATTTCTCAATGATTACCATTTTTAATTTTTTTTCTTTTTTTTCATATGAAACTTTGACATTTTCTAAAGATATCCTGGAATTTTCAGAATGCTGTTTTTTTGATTTCTATTTTTTTTTCAATTGAAGAAAAAAAATTTTTTTTTAATCTTATTTTTCATAACACCGGTCGAAAAATATCTGGAAATCCTTGAAAAATGAGAAAAAAGTATAGAACCAAAGCTTGAACATGTCAATCATCGAGAAAATTTATTTTTTTCAAAAACAAAGAAAATTAAAAAACACAAAAAAATATAGAACTTAAAGTTAAGCAGGTATGCTTCTCAGAATTGCTTTTTGAATTTTCAATCTTCGCGAAGCTCTAAGTCTATCTTCAAATGGGTCGGGATAGTTTTGCCGAAAAAATTTATAGGATTTGCAAAAACAAAATCCATTGTAAGAACTCAAAAAGTTCATTGTGTTATACCTGACAATAATGGTTGTCTTTTAGTTAAAGATTATTCAAGCTCTACAGAATCTAAACTGTGTAAAATATTGAAACGTTCAAGAAAATGAATGTCTTTATTAGTTTCAAAATTATTGCATTTGAGACATTATGATCATGCTTTGAAGGATGTTTATTTCAATGCCCGCCATTTATTGAGCAATGAATGAAAAAACAATTGTTTTTCAATTTCCGTTATTTGAAAAAAAATAAATTTTCTCGATGATTAACATGTTCAAGCTTTGGTTCTATATTTTTTCTTTGTTTTTTGAGGATTCCTAGATAATTTTGGACCGGTGTTATGAAAAATAAGGTTAAAAAAAAAAATTTTTTCAATTGAAAAAAAAATAGAAATCGACAAAACACCATTCTGAAAATTTCAGCATATTCGTAGAAAATGTCAAAGTTTCATATAAAAGAAAGAAAAAAGAATTAAAAATGGTAATCATCGAGAAATTCGGAGTTTTTTCGAAAAATCTACAAAAAAACGATGAAGATAGGTTCAAATAATTTTTTTCCATTTTTTCAAAAAAAAAACATTTAATAACACAAATTTTGAAAAAAAAACGTCCCAATAAGCCAATTTTTGAAAAAGTTATGACAATTTAAAAATAAAGAAGCGGTTGTTTTGAAAAATTCATAACTTTTTTTTGGTCGGATAAAAAAATTTGAAAAAATTATGAGAGACGTTTTTGATAGGGTAGAAAAGGATGGTAAACTTTCAGCCAAATCGAAAGGGGTCAGGGACAAAAGTGGTCGATTTGGCGTGGAATGCCCCATTCGGATATATCCGTACTCGGTGTCATATACAACGATAGTTCATGGCATCTGCGCTTATATATCTGAACAACGATGTGAAGCGACCCACCACTTCCTTTTTTTTGTGTTCCAAGGAATCATATATATAAATACGCATTGATTCAAATAATGATGAGGAAAATAGTTTATTACGATATGGGAATGAGGGAGTCCAGATAGAGACCAAAATAATAATTAAATCAACGCGAAATGTGATAAAACAATGATAAATTTAATGAATTTTCAAGTCGACACTGATAACGCTGGTCTGCAAAAAAAAATTTTTTTGCTCCTCTCTCAGATTTCATGTATGTTTTATGAGAATTTCGATATTCCTGAATGGAAATATAGTATGAAGAATTACGGAACACATATAATTTTCTTTTGAATGGAATTTCTGAATAAAACTCTTATTGTGCTCCAAATTTAAGTCATTTATTAAGAAAAAAAATCACGATATTAGATAAACCTCGTCAGATGATATCGTTCTCTCTTCCTTAATATAAAGTAATGAGCTATTGGAAAAAAAATCATTCAACACGTTGAGTGCCACGTCAGTCATCCATGACTGACATCGCCCGACGGGGAACCGTTGTAAAACCACGTGACACTCAACGTGTTGAGTGCCAATAATCTCTCCTTGAGGAGGTATCATTGTGCTTCACATGAAAATTATTTTCCAACTTAGCCACATGAAATTTTTTGAACACGAAATTCAGAGCAATATCCAAGTTGTGGTAAAATTTCACGACGATTTACCGTCTAGAAACGGAGATATTCAATGTCAAAATCACAATTTTGTACACTTTTAATACAGGTCTTATGGCGTGAAGGGGACCGTGGTCGGGTGTTCCATGTTTTTACACATGATATCCCAACCTTCATTCATGAAAAACGAACACATGTAACCTTAGATTATAAGCAATGAGTTAATGAGAATTGAATTGAGGGTCGCCGATTGTTTGGTACATGAACTTTTATTGATGTCAGTTACCATCCTGCTTGATATCCACTGGTTGCACATCCACGTGGCACCCGGCGTCCTAACCTCTGATCCTGAGTGTCTGCTGTGATGAGTGAATGCTGTGTCGTATGGTATCGGAATCTGCTGACTGGGCTGAGCTGTGTTGATGAATATATGAGTGGTACTGGATAACTGGAGTTGTATCTGTATGCTCTCAATTACACACGGAATCACACAAAAAAGGGGAGCACGAGTCTTCTAACCTCACACGGTTATATAACATGAATGAGCCGCGAAACGGAAGATCAGGGGCGGGCCAACCGGTCTTAGCCCCTGGTGGAACATACCTCTGATGCCTCTGATTGGCCGACTCAGGGCTGGCATATCAATTTTGAGTTCCCTGAGCCATCCTTCTGAACCGCGCTCAATTGAGTGTCTTCACTCAACACCGATGAAATAGAAAAGGAATATCAGATTAATCGAACTGGTTTTTGAATGCGACGGACTACACAAACTCATCGAAAATCAATTTGGCAACGCCGTATGATCGACTCAACTGTCGCACGCTCGTATGTGTGTTTAGTATATAAAAGGTGGCCTTCTTTAGGGGGACATAGAGCACGTGGTGTTGTAGAGAAAAAAAATGAAAATAATGGCGTTTGAATCATCTTCCTATCTTGATTTCTGAATTTGTTATAACTTCTAGAAAATTTGCCATTTCCACTGTGACGTGGTAAACGTGCACATTGCCTCGACCTCGATCGCGCTGTAAAATTTTGTATTTCAACGCGAATTGCCTGTCCAGGGCGAGCATGAATGCGAGAATTGATAGCAACCAATATTTTGAGGTTGCTAATTCCTCGTATGTTTTATTTCATGTCTACGATTCGAGCCTGGCTAACTACAAATTGCCATTGATGATATCGCGCAGGAGCGCGAGATAAGACATACTTGTGCCATCACCATGGGATTAACTGCACAGGTGCGCGAATGATAAAATATATCGATTTGGATTGTTGAAATACAGTGAAGAAATCATCGGTGGATATCGGATGATATCGTGAGACTTCGTCACACGTGTGGACAGCCTGATGTCTATAGACGCAACAGCTATCTTAAGTTAGCGGGGCAAGATCGGTTTTCGGAATTTTTTTTGACCAATTCGATCGTTCGTCGTTTGTTCGTGTTTGTTCGATTCAATTTATCATTTGTTCGTCATTCAATTATTTACGAAGAATTTTCTTAAATTTCGCCTGAAGTTAGCACCGAATAATATGATTTCTACGTTTTTTTTTTCTTAATCAGTTGTGATTAAATGTTGTTTGCGCAATTAGAGGAATCATTTATTCATTCGTATTTTTTCTGTAATTAACTTTTTCAATACCATTAACTTCATATTCACCTACAAATGCACATATACCTACTACTGCGCATGTGCGAACTTCTACAAACTGTACGGTCCGTTTGAAAAGCATTCGAATCAATCATTAACAATAATCATATTAATGACAACAAAAGTAGTGATAAAAATAATATAACGGATCATTTTGTCATTTTCATCAATGATATGCATGAAACGTATTAGCATAATGACTTTCACCTGAGTAATTTAGTAACTTTTCATTGCGATGACATGTGCACGGAAGCCTGGTTGGCTCATTGTCTCACATAAGAAAGTGAGCTTTGATTATCCGCCCAGATAATCAAAGTATCTGCCCAGATGTTCAAGGCCGAGCTCCGGAAACTTGCGGATAATCAAAGCGCACGAGACATTACTGATTACTTGACGTTCCATCCATATGAAAATGAAGCGTGTCAGAACGTTCTGCGATCTCAGTCTGATACGAGATGATGAGCCAACCAGGCTTCCGTAAACATGTCATCGCAATGAAAAGTTACTAAGTTAATTGGGTGAAACGCTAATTATTAATAATTATGCTAATAATGAGTATACATATGCATATGATACATTCCATGCATATCATTGATAAGAATGACGAAATCAACCGTCACATTATTATTATTACTACTTTTATTGTCATTAATATGGTTATTGTTGATCATTGATTCGAATGCTATTCAAACGGACCGAACAATTTGTTAGGAGTTCGCGCATGCGCAGTAGTACGTATATGTGCATTTGTAGATAAATGTGAATAACGAACAAACAACAAATCAATTGAACAAACGACGAACAAACGGATTAGCGAAAAAAAAATACAGGAAACCGATCTTCCCCTGCTAACCTAAGAGAGCTAGACGCCATCGAGGAGTGATGTCAGAAATGACATTTTCGAGCAACACCAACATGAGTATGGAGGGGGGCATGCGCATGTAGAGAGTCATGTAGGTGTGAGCTGTACACTTCGGCACGCTGTCGGTAATTAGAAGAAGGCAGACACATCTTCATGTCCTTGTCTATGCCGAATCGCGACGAGAACTCACGAAGCAGCGTCGAGCATTGTCGGTCTTTCTACCTGAAAATTCAACTGAAGCTTGAACACAATTTCATTATTTCTAAGTAAAATAGAATATGGCGAAATATATAGGAAAAGACTTATTCAATTTTCCCGCCCATTAGAGAAGAAGGAACTTCTACAACTTATATGTGACAGGCAACTATATTCGAACAGAAAAATGCATTTCACAGAAATTATATATTATAGCGGCGTGTTAAAATCTATAGTCAAAGCTTTTAATAATCATTTTGGTCAATCGATACCAACTTGTTTACTAGCTCAAAGAAATATTATAAATAATGTAAACAAAAGGACACGAGTAAGGAAAATCGCGATATTTTATAATGAAATGTAAGAAGTTGTTGAAGCCATCCTTAACGATTCCAGTTTGGACTTTATCCTCAAATGACTTCCGAACGAGTTAACTTAGCAAGAAATTACATGAGACCTTTTTTGTAGATCACTCGATTTTCTACAAGAATATGTTTCCTTTTCCACCGGACATTCATTCGTTCGATTGCATCAAAAATCCAAACAGAAAAACAGAATATTCCCATGTGATTGAAATGGGAAACCAAAAATCACAATGAGTCACCCCTCAATATTGATATTAAGGGCTCAAACTTCATCAGAATTTTTTTTTCGTCATCTCAGACAATATTTCCATGATAACTTATGAAAAAAAATTTGAAGTTCTTTTTGGCCCACCCTAGTATACAGTTATGCCCTTCGCTTATGTACTGGTTGCTTCTCTTAGCGACTCAAAATCACGCTGCTAAATGAAGATAACCGCGAGAAAATATATATGGAAATGTTCGAAAGGAGATGCTCTTTAAAAACGCTCTGATGCATATTTTTCATTTAATCAATAAAGAAAAAGTTATGGTGCTTGAAAACAATTCATCCCTCAATTTTGCGCGTCATTTTGTTTATAACTTTTGTTTTACGGATTTTATAATGAAAAATCTTCTATAAAAGTTGTAGATAATATTGTTGTTTATGAAAAAAGTCTCCAATGAAATCTCCATACCCCTCTCAGTTTACGAGATAATCGTAAAAAACCGACTGCACCCTTATTTCAAGATCGCGGCCGTGGGACACACCTCCCGACCCCCAAAACTCAAATTCAAGGTCACGGCAATGGACCCCATACGATGGAAAAATAATCTCGCATACTTCAAAAAATGCAAAGATCAAATCTCTTTTTATTGGACTATGTCTACATCATAAATATATTCTTCATACGTTCTTATACCCTATCATTGGTTCAATAAATTGAAATTATTCCCAATTTGCGGTAGTTGTAGCATTGAATATTCTTTCTGAAGATGTTTTCATAATTTACAGAGATCATTAATTATATGAATATGTGCCAAGAAGTATCTCTTGAACTAAATAGGAGACCATGCAGGTGCAGTGAACGAATGCGATAGAGATAACCCGTCTCACTTGCACACAGCCATATATGCCATCTCGCGCTCACTCGTACAGCTACCCTTTATTCATGTCTGTCAGGGGTAGGAACCATCAAAAGTGTCTGGCGAATGGGCAAACATTTTATAATTATTCAAATATTATACAGGGTAGCCCCCCACTTAACTTTTTGAAAATCAGGCAATTGCAATGGCTGTTTGCTATTTATATTTGTTACATGATGTGCTGGCGTGTCCCACGCAATAATAATGTTATCAAATCCGTAATGTCATGCGTTTTCCGCTTCACAGCTATATCTGTATACCGAACTGACAAATTTTCAAGAAATTATAGCAAATTCAGGAATCAAGATAGGAAGATAATTCAAACGCCATTATTTTCATTTTTCTTCTTTACAAGGCCATGTGCTTCGTGTCCCTTTGGAGAGGGTCGTCTCGTATATAAAAATCAGCTCTTACAAAATGACGAAAGTAGAGCTATAATTTCCTCAACTTTAAGGGTAGCTGGCAAGGAGTTGCCACTATGTAAAGTGTCTGACAATGAAATATGTTATTTCTGATGATGAACTAAAGGTAATATCAAAAAATCAAGCTTTACAAAATGACGAAACTTAAGCGCCATTTTTCGCACCTTTAGCACTCTCTACCTTCCAGAGCCACTATCATCCAAATTCCATGATTGGCCATCGTTCTTACCTGTGTTAGAGGTTGTGACGAAGTGGCACCGGTCACGCTCGTATTCGGGTATGGAATGCACGCGTATTGCCGTTCGACCCGTAATACGGCTATCATGTCCCATCTACCGGGCTAGGCCGATAGCTCTCCCCAAATTTGCGCGCGGCGGTGGCGATCGAATACGCAAATCAATAGAAGATTGATTGGCGTAAGGATAATGCATTATCCCTATGTTAATTACATAGGAACCACCAGAGTCAACGAGGAAGTGGAACGGAGACGATTTCCGGCTTCTTCCTCACTCGAGGATAAGGATCAAATACGTGAACACGTGCAAAAAGATATCACAAAAAAGTAAGATACGTGAAACCCTACGGAATATGACCTGGATATTGTTTCGAAGTGACTATGATTGAATAAAAGTGAATTGGGAACGTTTGGCAGACCGCGACCGGATCTGTGAACGATCATCGTTGGACGTGAGAGAGGAATTTGGCGTACGAGAGCGAATTTCCACGTGCCATTCATTTTCGTGGTGCTGTGCCGGCGTGGTGAGACGTCTACCTTCTACGTGAATCATTGGTATCGTGTGGAGAGAATTGGTGGCTTCTGAGACGATACAGCTGGACGAACAAACGGTGCAGCGACAACAATCTTCGAGGAAGGAATCGACTATAACCGTGAGTAGTTCGCCGTCGCCACGCCGCGGCCATTGTTGCCCTTTTCGTTGCAGTTAAGAGCGTCGCGTTCGCGCGGGATACGACGCCATTAGAGTCGTTTGGTTGTATGTAGTGAATGATATCATTTTCACCAGTCGAGTCATTTCGCGTGTTTAAATCGTTTGAATTAGAGTCATTTGTAATTTTGAAGTGCAATTGGATAGGTCGTAGACCTATCCGTGTAAC
>JABMBR010006345.1:0-10489 GCA_018881525.1 Meteorus sp. PSUC_FEM 10030008
GGGGGGGGGGGGGGGGGGGAGTTAAAATTTTAATATGAGAATTTTGGTGTGAATTTGTTGAACTTATTTAAAAAGTTATTTTAGAATGACATTAATCACACATTCAACAATAATTTGGGTAAAGAATTTGTTGTTAAACATTGTTGATGGAATGAGAAGATAGTCGATGCTTAATTTAAATTTAGAATTCGATAATATGAAAAAGATTTAAAAGCAGAATATATTTTTTTTAGATTAAAATCTGAAGTAAATATGGGCATTTATAATCAAGATTAACTTCCAAGTTAAATTCTATACTGAAATTCATCACTTTAATTATAATTTGTTATTCGTGAAACTTGGAATTTTGTAAAATTATTCTAAATCAAATATTCCATTATCTCCCACATTATTTCGAATATAAATCAATCAACGTCATTCAGCAATGACAATTTATGCTGTTTTAAAAAAAAAAATTAAAAACAGCGGTGAATTTTAATGACTCCCCTATAATTTTTCTAATGTAAAAAGCACCATTTTGTACCTCTTCATCAACTGAAATATCATTAGCAACTAATTGCTAATTATTCATCACCTAACCCACTCGTCTCTCACTATTTACTCAACAATTATCCCCTAAAATTCGCAATTTCAAGATAATAAAATGAAAATAAAGAGATGAAATGAATGAAAAAAAAATGTACTCTCCTTCAACGATACATTTAGAAAGGTTAAATTAATTACCATGAAGATGCTAATAAGCTAAATACCAAGATATATACATGAGCAATATTATGGATACGATGTAGGGTGAAGATTTAGGTATCAAAAGTCAACAAGTAAATCCTTCGGCGTTGGGCTGTGCGCGCGCGTTCGCGGTACTCTCTAATTTGTCTGTTCGTGAAAAAGGCAATTTGTTAGTACCACAGCAGAAAACGACGACTCTTCGTGGTATGCCTATACGTTTACATATACATATATATATAAATAAAAGGGAGGAAGACGAGATGAAGAGGAGGTGGGACGTGCCGGTAAAAGAGAGGCTGATTTAAACCTGTCTGGCGGCCCGCTGGGCGCTTAACAACTGAAAAACAAACATGGCGCCCAGAGTACCAAACGATCAGCGGGAGTCCACGTATAATATATACATATATGTATATATATATCTATATAAACGCGTAGTGAGACCATAACGCGCGCTTCTGGTCAAGCTGCAAGAGGTCCATCCTCATTTCTCCCATATTCATAGTGCAAAAAAAATTACTAAGTACATACGCCCGTGTTTTTTTTTTTTTCACCTCACTCTGGTGAATTGATGAAAAATTTTGTTGTCTACTTACACCAGGTGTAGTTGCCTGAGGTCCATACGGGAATTTTGTCCAGTCCAGTGTCTCCTCGGTGGTTGTGTCCAACAGAACAACTGAAAACAATAAATTTTAAAATTAGTTAAATGAAACGGTGAGGATTTTTTTTTTTTAGATTTAGTTTATTGAGGAATTTGTTTTTTATTTGTTGATATTGAAAATTTTTGGGTTTCTGGTAATGGAGTTGATTGTGTGGGGGTGGATTGAGTTTGGGATTTAATTTGTTTGGGATGTGATGGATGATAAAATTGAAATATTTAATGGAAAAATGTTTGAATGGATAGTTGAGCTTTTGCTCGATTCATGTGTGGAATATTAATGTGAAATGATTCGTATTTGTGTTAAACTCCAATTTCAATAGAGTTTAAATCCAATTTTTAACATTGAATTTAAACTTTGATGCGGTACAAGTTGATAATTATCTTAAATTTTAATTACTCGTACGTGATTATGTCATTTAATTAATTTATCAATAAATTTATGATATTGTATTCGAATTATGGATGGTGCACGATTCATTTTCCATGAAAATTTTTCAATAGAGTAAAAATCGATGATGTGAATGGAGAATTTACCGCCAATTTCACATTTCAAAAGTATTCAGTGCATTCACATTTTTTTCCTTCCTCAATTTTATTATGTCGATATATTGAATGCAATTACACCTTCATCAATTTTCAATTAATACACCTTGACTGTTTGTGATAATTTATTTTAATAGAAATTTCTACGTAAAAGACGAAAAGATAATTGAGAGAACCAATCAAGAACATTTTCGAATTTAAATGAAAATTATTTTGCATTGTATCCCAAAAAAAAAAACAAATGTGAAATAATTGTTGTCGATAAATTTCAATTATTTGCCTCTGAATCCGCTGAAACAATTTACCACAGCTCAATACAAAAATACTATTTGCACAATTTTCTTTCTCTATTTTTTTTCTCCCCACAAGTATTCGAACCCTTACAATAATTCACCAAAAAGTGAAATGTTGGAAAAAAAATAAAAACATGAAAAAAAATTGAGCTCTTTGGTGAAAAATATTCCATTGATACAATAGAAATAATAGGGGCTTCTACGTATTGATGAACCGGAAACAATTTGCATCGGAAATTTTTGTAGCAAACAAAGGAACTCAATATAGAAAGCACTGAAATGTTTCGAACAGACTCTTTATATTGAAATTGCGCTGATTGCGAGACACTCAATGAAACACAAACAAAAACGGGAACAAACTACTTCGTCCAAGTTGACATTAGCATGCTACATCCATGTTAATTCAGATTTTTTTTCAACGCTTTTTCTATTTACACACCTACTAAATAAATCTATCACATTTGCGTCATGAAGAAATACAACTCAAAGAAAAAAAAAAATACTGCAGAGAAAAATCTCATTTTAAAATTATTTTCATCAATTTCCATCAACTTTATCCACTACAGTCTGATAAAAAATTGCCAAACATTTTTCTTTCTTCCATCTCCATCAACCTTTTCTTTTCCATTTGATAAATCTAATTTTTCACATCACCACAAAACAATACAAAAGATTTTATTTCATTACAACAATGAACAAATAAAATATCCAAAGTAATTTCCCTCTCATGAAATGTTCAGAAGTTTACGTCAATTAACTACCTTGAACTAAACAATCTAACCTTTCAAATGAATATTTAATCTACAAACTGAAGACACTGCCGTGCTCAAAATTACAATTCTCATTTTCATTTCTCGAATATTCATTTGTCATTATGCAAATCAAAAAAAAAAAAAAAAGAGAAAAGAAAAAAGAAAAAAAAATCTGTTGATGTTGTTGAATTTTTTTTTCCAAGCGAAAGACAGTTATTTGTTAGCGTGTGGGACGTATCGACCTCGTCAATGTCAGCAAAATGGCAGCCGCTGCATCAGACATATACGCTATATACACGTGTATATAATATTGCGGAGGGTGGAAGTGAGAAAAATGAAGAGAGAAAATGTGCAGTGTATATAAAGCTGCACCTTGTAGCGAAGGCGACAGCAGCAACACGTACGCAGATATTGTGACGGGGCGCATACGCGCGGGCGCGACTGTGTAAAGAATATAGATATGTATATGTGTGTACATATACAGAACAGAAAAAAAAAAATAAAAGAGGGTAAAAGAGGAAAAGAGAAAAGGTGGAGACGCGCGCGCGGGGTGTCGAGTATCGACCGGCTGCTCCAACGGCTGCTGTGTGGCAACGACACACGAAAACCCCAAGCGACATGTACACCACCACCCTCCTCCCTCTTTCTATATACCTCCTCCCTTCTGCTGCGCCATCATCGGTGGCCTCATCGTCACGTTAAAATTCCATTCGCACATCCAGAAATGAGGGAAAACAAAAAAAAAAGGGGGGAAGAGAAAGAAATGAAACAAAAAAAAAATTTATTTGCATGAAATGAATTTGATGCAAATTTTTTTTTCTTTTCTTATCACAACTTGAAATACAATGACGAATAATTTTTATTCGTCTAATCGAATATGAATTTTATCACCGACTTAGAAATATTTGTCGATGAAAATGGGAATTGGACGGAGTTATTGAATGTTGAAATGTTCGTTGTTTAAAATTCTCTTGAATTTGATTGAGATACTGTGAATTGAATTAATATGAATAAATTTCAATTTGAATAATTAATTACGAGATGAGTTTGTGCATTTGTGATGAAACAAAGAGGTGTATGAATAATTTCAATTCATATTGGTGAATTTTCCACAGAAAACAAAAAATCCAACACACCAACGTTATTTTCAGTTCTTTTTAGATGTACAAAAATTTATCCCCAAGCGATTATCATCTGAGAATTATTACTCATTCCGGAATATCATCAGTGCCATATCATAGATAATCATTTGACGGTTTCCAAGAAAAAAAATTCCGTTAAAAAATATCGATTGCTCACGTAGATATTACGAGTTGAAAACAGGTGGATTCCACCAGACCCCAGTGCTCCAGCTAAAGTGCTATAACCATCGTTGTCCCGCTAAAACTTTATCCCATATCACAACATAATCTATACTCAACAACAAAATTTTGTTTTCACTCCCCAAAAAAAAAAATATGTCTCACAACTCAAATCCAATTATTTTCATCCACTCTCTCATCACTTGCCAAAATATTATTAAACTTTCTCGATTCCACCAACAGCATAAAACGTCACACCAACTTCATCAAACATAACACGATATAATACGAGTTTCTAATTTGTTTTACACTCACTCCAGTATATTCAACAAATAATTTCACAATATCAAAAACAAAATTGCAAAGAGAACAAAAAAATTTTATACCTCAGATATTATATGACAAAATTCATTGGCAATTTTTGATTAAAATCATTTTGTAAATTTCAGTCGTTAAATAATTCTGCCAACTGAATAAACATAATAAAAAAAAATACATTTCTATATATTATTATATTATGTGAATATACCAACCGGTCCAAACACAATTTTCTCACACATTTCATTCGTATATGCCTGATCAACGAATAAGATAAAGTTCGTTATCAATACCCAAACGTACATCATTCTGTCCAACATGAGAGTCTAACAGCGCAACACACATTCAACTTCAACTCTCCACTTTCCATAATATATTCTTAAATTATGGAGAGTGAGAGAAAGAGTTAGATAAAGAGAGAGAGAGAGAAAGAGAGAATAAAAGATACAGAGATGAGAAACGCTCGCGCACACGCGAACGTCCTCCACTCTCGTGCGTTGTTATCGAGATGGGATCGTTACTGCGTTCGAGGTGAAAGTCTCTCGCGAAGATGGACACCTATAACATTCATACACAACATTTACGTCTAGTACGCATAAAAGATGTCATCGAGTCATTTTTTTCTTTTCTAATTGAAAATATTTCACTTCAATTCAAGGCGATGAATAAATTCAACGATAAAAATGAATTAAAAGTATGTGACATACACATACTTGCATTGACAATTATGAAATAATTCATTTTAATTGGTTGAATAGAAAATTTATGAATTTTAATATTCCAATTGAATTCACATGCGTTTGATTTTGTCCATTACACTGTTCAGTTATTACACAAAGATAATGTTCCATTTCGTTTATTATCGATGATATTTTCGTCGAGTTCATTGAACAGTTACAATAGAACATGAAGCATTTACCATTCACTTCTATCAAAGCTGTTTCACGTATTGGTTCGATGTACCCATTTTAATAACATTTTCATCGAGCATAATTTACAATTGCCATATCGATAATTCCATCATTCACCGTACTAAAATAATTCCTCCACATAAATTATCACAAATAAATTTTTCTTGTACTTCATCCCATTTCACAATTATTTTCCATAATAATTGAAACATCTCCTCAATCAAATCTTAAAATCACCCAACAAATATTCATCCAACTCATAATCCCCATGGCGTTTCCCATAGCGATTTATCCAAATAAGAAATTCTTCATAATCAACGAAGAAAAATTTCTTGCAAATCGCATACATTGATGAAAAACTAAATCAGCAGATCGTCACATTGTCGAGTGGGTTTTTAAGAGGCGTAACCACACAACGACATATAATAGAGCACATACATAAGGGGAGGCGGGAAATAAATATATACACAATATATACGAGAATATAGTGGGGATGTAGTGAAGATAGAGGAGTAGAAGGGAAGATATAGGCCTGGCTTCGAATTACTATTCCCGGGTGATGTTTACCGAGGAGCGGAAACGACTTAACGGGGCCCATGAGGTGCGTTCCTTCCTTTTCATCTCCCACTTTTTCTTCTTCATATATCTATACTTGTGTATGTAGATGTATATTCGTGTTCCCTTGTTGCCCCGCGCAACTTTTCGTCGTGGTTCTATCAGCCATACGCGTGGTCCCGCGAGAGACATTCCGAATTTAAATTTCAAATTTGGAACGTGTCCCAGGGTGTGACGATATGCATATACTATCGTCTTCCTCTTCCTCCCCTTCCCCGCTTATTATATATAGTACTGTTTAACGTTTTATTCCTTCTTGCTTGCTTCTTCTTTTTTTTTTCTTTTTTTTTGTTATTTATTTTTCTCTTTTTTCACTCTCCTCACCGTCGTCTTTCACAAACTATCTCTTATACATGCAACATATAATTTACTGTGCTATTTTTACCGCTGACACAAAACAAAATGAAATTAATTAAACTTTGTGTATGTGAATGGTGGAGTTTTTTGTGTTTGAAAATAATCGAGAGATATATTTTCGACAAGTAATTTCCTCCGGAGCTTTCTATATTTATTTATTGTTATTTTTTCTTTTTCTCGAGCATTCATTTATTTATCTATTCATTTCTTCTCACTATTGCTACAGCAAATATACAAAAATTCATTCAATCCCTGCATCATTTTATTATTCCTCTCCATACTGACATTAATAAAAAAAAAAAAAAAAAAAAAACTCACTTTCTTTTTTCATTTATTCGCTTAATTTTTAAACATTAACAAAAAAATACTCAACAAATGCAGATTTATCATCCAACAATTATCCCCACCACTCACAATGACAATCAAAAAAAAAAAAAATCCTGTAAATAAATAAACTGTAAAAATTCCTTACAACTCACAATAAAAAATTTTTTTCATCAAAATTTTCACACTCTCACATTCTCATTATCATTACAAGCATCACCTCTCATTATTTTCTTCCTCTCTTCACACACTCATTAATAATTTTTTTTTTTTTCTTTCATACACACATACACATTCACATTACACTTACTTCTTTTATTTATTCTCCCGCATTTCGAAGAATTGTCATAAATTGGTGTGACATAGTTGCGCAATCAAAATAATACTCACAGTACTTTATATACACAAAACACACATACACACTTACATAACCCCACTACATAGCATTTACTTTATGACAGTTGATGAAAAGAGCAATATTACACACGGCAGGTGTATATCAAGTGAACTTGCGGCTTTGCAATGTCTACATACAAATATTCCAACACATTTTTCACATGCATATAAAGTTTAAATACTCACACATACACACACACACATATGTTGATACATATATCGGTATAATACTTGGAAGAAATACGTTAGCGCTCGTTAACCGCCGACACTAACGCCAACGTAAGGCCCACACCGAGTCAATTAGGTGACCAGGCCGTATGTGTGTTTGTATGTTGTGAAGATTATTTAAACCTTTTATATACCAAGGATGGTTGCATTCTCATTTTGCACCATACATTACCAGCCATATATAAATGCATGTGTTCATGTATATAGTTATTTTAACTATACACGAATATGGGTAATAGCAACTTCGTGAAATATCAAATGGAATAAAATCAACGGAAATCAACCAAAATGAAATAAATGAAATGAATGAAATAAAAAATGGAGGTAAATAAATAAATGAAAGATGAACGAAAGGCAGAAGAAGGGAGAGAGGGAGGAAAAAAAAGGGGGAAGAGTGAAAAAAAAAAAAAAATCGAAAAATGAATGTGGCAACCGTCATACAAGTGGAATGCAAACTGATTGGACGTGTGCGCCATCCTCCACGATATTTTATAATGTAATATGTATATATGTGTGTGTATACATATGTATGTATATAGGACTGGTAACTGATCCCGAACTGGTTTTTCGCATCTTTTTATTCTCTTTGAGTACACTGAAAATTCAAATAATCAAATCTGAATGATCGTCATCGTATAGAATTCTACTGCGACCGCACTTTCTGATGATGGGAATATTTGCATTCAGCGAAACGATATTTATTCATCCCATAAAAGATTCACATAGACGTTCTTTTATTATTTGTTTCATGTTTTTTTCTTCATCTTTTTTTTTTTTTTTTTTCCGTTTGTTATTGGATTGAAAATTTTTTGTTAAAAGCCAATTGAAAATGGAGGTTGTAGAGGGTGAGTGAGTGAGTGGATGGAAATGAATGTGTATTTATGTGAATGGTAAAAATAGAATAACGAGTAATTAATGGTTTTGTAATTGTTTCATAGAAATGGATATTTTAATTGATATTGTTTCAACCTGTATCACTTGTGTCTATTTGTTGAAGATGAAAGGGTTTCATATCTGACGGTTATTGATGTTTTTTAACCGATTTTTATAATTTACTGAGTGAAATACGCCGAATATTCACTCGACAAATTCAATTTCTCATACACAATAATAATAAATATTCAAATATGGAACATTTGGTTGACATAATTTAGAAAAAAAAAAAAGAGAAAATTTTATCTCTATTCAATTGTCCATCACAACACACACAAATTCTACTTAAAAATTAAATTTTTCCACACCACTACCCCCAATATTTTTTTCCCCCCATCATTATTTTTTTCACATGAACTGACATTCACGTTCCAGATATTTTATTCCAATAAACTGACATCCCAACAATATTGAATATAACATAAAAATGAAATACCAAGAAAGAAGAAACAAAAAAATGAGACAAAAATATTGTAAGGAGGAAGAAAAAAAAAGCGAAAAGGAATGCACACATTAAATGAAATGTCTGAGGAGTATTTCACTTCCAACAAAACGATATTTATCCTCACTATATTTATCCCAGTGTCTATATTTACATTTTCTGCACATTATGCATATACACAAAGTAAATGAATGGAGAAGAAAAGAGAGAAAAAGAATTATAAATAAATAAATAAAAATAATGAAAAATATGTGATGGTGGTGGTATAAGGCAGAGAAAAGTGGAGAAAAAAAAATGCGAAAATAATTTAAAGAGGGACAAGCTGAGGTCGTTTAATTGTAAATCACAGAGGTAATGGTCCAAGGAGATTATGAGACGGTGTGCGTGCACGGACACGTTGCCGAAAGAGGTGCGCAGTGTGTGTTTTTTCGTGGACAGGCAAAACAGTGTGAGGATGTGTTGCAATATATAGAAAAATATTGTGTAAAGTAGTGAGAAAAGAGAGAACGCGTGCGAAAGCATATACGGTTGTCAGTTAAACGCGCATGCGTACACACGCTGTCCACACAGAGCTTGTAGAAAGAAAATGAGAAAAATGAAAAGGAGAGAGAATGTGAATAAAAGTGAGAGAGAAAATATCGCGGCTTATAGCAAAGACTGCGACCCTCGCACACACCATCAAACCCAACAGCATCATGAGAATGATAGGACAAGAGAGAAAGAAAGAGAAATGGAAAGGGTGATGGTGAAGAAGCAGAAGGTAAAGAAGAAGAAGAGTTGAGTTGAAGTGGGGACCACCTACGTTCTTACGACCAACTCCTCCCGAGATCCTGTATATTCACAATTTTATTTCGGTTCTAAAAATCTTGCTGGCAAAGCAAACTGCTTGACACGAAGCGACTCGTGTCCAACGCGCCCCTTTACTCATCAACAAAAATAACACAAAACAACCAAAAAATTATTCAATATAATAATAATCATGACAATAAAAATAACGCCAATATTTTATGTTTATTTTACGCCTAAGAAGAACATTTTTAATTCAACAAATATTATTTCCATCCAACTGTGAATTATATCCTAACGATCATCCTCAACACTAAATTATTCATTTCCAAGTGTAGACAAATTTTTACTCGCTCTCAATTCTTTTACAACGAATTTTCACATTTATTCATTGAACGATTTGATTAAAGTGTTTGATAAATTCCAGAATGAACATTCAACAAATCAACAGAAAGTCATTTTCAACCATCGACAAATTCATTCCCTGCAAGATCAATTACTTTCCATATTTTTATCTTCCCAATGTTATTTCGTTGAGATATATTTCAGCTCCGCATAAATCGAATATCTATGCAAGTTCAAACACGTTTGGCAATAGCTGTGTATGTTCAGACGTCACACCTACATAAATACATTGTGAAGAAAAAAAATGAAAAAAAAAATAATAATAATAAAAGGAGAATGCCTGCACTTTTCATTACTCTAAACACACACACACACACACACACACACACACACACACACACACACACACACACGTAAAAACAAAAGAATGAAAAAAAAAGAAATAAATAAATGAATGAATAAATAAATGAAAATAAAAATTCCCATCTGGTTATATCGTCTTGTTGAAGCGCTCGAAGACATTGTGGACGTTAATTACGAGCACCCGCCGCTTGACCCCAT
>JABMBR010006346.1:0-10526 GCA_018881525.1 Meteorus sp. PSUC_FEM 10030008
CCCCCCCCGCCCCCTTCTTCCTTCCATTCGTGTTTAACGAGTTTCATTTATTTTTTATTGTCTCTGATTTTATGGTCAACTCTCATTCCAATCGGTCTATATTTACTTTTTCGAATGGTTATTTTATGCCGCGCAGAAATACCCTGTGCTCATCCTTCAGATATACATCCAGACATTTTTATATTTCACAACATATACTTGGCATAAAGTTCATTTAGCAAGTTTTGTACAGACGAATAACTTTGAGTTCCTCAGAAGTCTGTTCTTTTCTTGAAAAAATTGGAAGTGAATTTCTCAAGGTTGAAAATCGAAAAAAAAAAAAAAATATATAATTGAGTGTCACAGACGGGGTTAGTTCAGAACGAGAATAGAGAGTGGAAGTATTAGTTGTAATAGCAATAGTGCAGTTAGTGAACTCTCGGAGCGTAAACTTTTTTCATTCTTTATCTTTTATTTCCAACGAATAAAAAATTTTAAGCAACGAAATTGATCAAATGATCAGTGAGGGGTTATTTTACGATTCCTAAAAATCAAAAAACAATCCAATTTATTAACGATACGCATTACGATACTTCTATATAGTTTCATTGAAGGGACTATGAATTCAATTCAGCATTCAAAATATATTTCTGACTCGCTCAATTGATATTGTTCCATCGTGGTTGATGTACAGAATTGAAATCGACCCCAAAAGAGGAAGGAGAGAGATAGTAAACCACGGCACTTTATGAAACTTCACACCAAAAAATATTTCACACCGTTAATGTTTTCACTGACTAACAGTATCGAAATTAATGACGCGTATGTGTGCATGCAAGTTATTGAGCATTTCAGTGTCAATGGACGTGGTTGAGGTGTCTTCATATAATGTCACTGCGGTTTCGTTGTTGGTTTATTTGAAAAAAATAGTAACAACTTACTTTCTCGCTATTGATATATATACAGATGATATAATGTGTTTATATCCATGTGGCAGGTTTCAGCTTGTTTCTATATGTGTGTTATATAGTGCAGTTGCGTTTTTCAAAAGGATGCGGCACGTGCATCGAATATATACACGAATATTGTCTGTCTTTCACGCGCTGGGGCGTAGATGACGAGTATAACGTTTGAGAAGTTGCACCCGTCTGACAGCCCTGTCATCCGCTCGGACGACTTGGAGCAAGACGCCTCGACGTATATAGATGTGTTGGTATGGGTATGGAATCTCTCTACTTATGGAAATACACGACTTCACCACTGTATTTAGATCAGGTATACATCACGGTACGAAGCGCAGAATCCATCACGGAGTGAACCGATGTTAAGAGTGCGGAAGTTTGTTGGGAATGAATCAAAATTCAAAACAAAAAAGACCATTTCTGTAAAATACGTCTTCAGCGATATCTGCTATCTTCTCAATTCGATTGCTTCACCTCTACACTTTAGTTTATTCATTCTTGTGATTATTTTATCCAATGACTTTCCGTTTAATTACATTGAAATTAGAGATTACATGGGACGTATGGACTATTATTACATTTTCATATGAACATTGACACATGTATAAAGATAAATATTTACACACGAATGCTGTTTGGATAAATACGGGAGGATTCACCTTGTGTATGTATGTTTTCGTTAATCCTTGCTCTCGAAACAGCCACGAGGTAAACCGCATTCGACCGCGGTCGTGCACTAAATTTCGCATGGACACGCGTGTGCGAACTTCTCATGTTTCCTGGTATCCGTTTATATAGGTAAACATAATGGTATGCAGTGATGGATATAAGCAGAGGTATGAAGTGGAATATTTGAACGGAATGTTGAAGAGAACTCGACAGTGATGATGAAAAAAAAGGTGATAGCACCAACGGTGAGACGTCGTTGGTTGATGCTTAACGAGCCGCATTCAATTTGACTTGTGTCGACGCGTCAGGATTTAAATGTGTACTTCACTATATATAGCGTGGATGTATATACTCTAGTTGGAGATCGTGATTTACCATTTCATGCGCATCAGGATGAAAATTTTTAATATATCACACTCTTGAAACGAATATATGTTTTCCCTTTGGAAATTCCTATAAAGCTTCTGGGTGTGTTTATGAAAGCATAGAGTTGTTCATCATATCGCAATTTCTATGACGAGATGCAATTAACGGAAATTAATGTGGAGATTGAGATATCTATGGAGAATTTTTCTTTCTTCATTTAAAATAAAGTTGAAATGAGTGTGAACAGAATTTCAAGTATCATCGAAAATTTCAATCAACATGGAATGGAAAGAAATTCTCGTCAACAAGTTTCATGCAATAAAGACAAAGAGATGTGGATATTTATGAAAGTAAATCGTGAGTTTTTTCAGTTGGAGCAGTCGCTCATCAAAGTTTCTCCTCTCTCTAGGATAACTTATGAAGTTTTGTCAAGTGCGTGTCTCGAAAACTTGCACTTCGACATGAACTGAAATCTACCCAGCCATGAAGTATATACGTGCATGAAAGCAAGAGTGCCACTGCCTTTCGACGAGTATGAGGAATTACTCGAGAAAACTTGAGGATTGGCTACGATTCGATTTCACTTTGTGAGAAAACACGTCGCTTCACATCTATACATGCACACATATACACATTTATATATCGATAAACACTGTAGTATATCAACGACCGTGAATGCAGTGTCAGTAAGTTTTTACGATTGCTGTACGCGAACTTTCGCATCCCCTTCGGGCCTATACACACTAGCTGTTGAAAGCTTTACACGTTGGCTTTTCCCATCGATGTTTGCCTTCAACGAACACATTCGAATTCGCATACACATTTTATACATATGTATATTAATATGTATAATTCATGTGTAGATGTGTACGTTGACGTAGGGTAGAATGATTTCCCGGAACACTCGTACACATGAAAAAAAATTAATTACTTTTGTTCCATTTATAAAATTAGCACACGGACAAATTTTTCATTGCCGTAACTACTGTAATGACATATGATAATGAACTACTTTGATGTGAATTTGTTTTCACATTTATGAAATCAGTATGGATTTTGTAATTAGTGAAATGATAGACGAATGTACACTTGGAAAATATCAAATTGGAATTGTTTGTAATTATGAAAATATTATTCGTTACTCTGTTTGTAACTAATTTCTAACACAGTTCAGAGTTTCAATATTGTTGATGTTATATTGCGAATGTACGAAATAATTTCCAGTAGGTGCATGAGATCGTTATAAAATTATTGGAATGAAAATAGTATTGGAAAGGTATAACATTTGTTGTTACTCTGCATGATGTACAGTTCTATGAATATCATTTCGTCTCAAATAACAAATTTTTATCACATCAGAAAATGTAACGTTGATATGAAAGTCATACACGTTGTTTGCAATGTACGTATAAATTTGTCAGTGAAAAATATTCGAATGAATGATTTTATATTCGTTTGTGTGTACGTACGTAAAATGTTCAGAGCGGCATCGGAAAACACGATGGCTAGATAACATACATGTGTATATGTGCATGCATAGTGCATTGGAAGAGTTGTTAGTGCATGAGTCTCTTGCACCTGCCGACGATGTGGTGTGCAAAGCCGAAGGGAATCGCGACCGAGGGCCAGCTCGTTTAACCGGTACAGCCAACGTAAAATTCTCAAGTATGCACTTAGAGAGCGCGGTAAGACGACTGCGGGATAAATATGTGTGTGTTTGTAAACATATTTATACAGGATGCACAAGAATTGAGAGGTTATCTTCATTATATAGGTTGGAAGAGAGGAATTTTAAGAAAAATGAAAACGAGTTCATCTCCGTATCAACATCAGGTGAACAAATTCTATTTTTCCTCTCTTCTATTTCTGAGCAACAGATTCTCACTTTCCCTTATTTGGAATTTGTGGTGAGTTTGGAATATAACGGAAAATCAAACGAAAATAAATTCAATTTGATGCAAATTTCGGAGTTTCGAACATCATATTATTAATGACATGATTACGGAATGAAGAATAAATTTAACTGAATGAAAAAAAGTATAAAGTAGATCTCGTGTCGAATTCGATAGTAATGTGTGCTATCAAAATATTATTTACACGAAATTGAGTATTTGTACGGTTGGGCTGTCGGTGATGTTATTGATTTTTCACTCTACATTATTTTGTAACACTATTGACTGATTGTGAAGTGCAATGTTAGTTACGAGTCTCTTTCTGTCAGACATGTATACACAGGTCATTGATTATATTGTTGAAAGCGCCATTTGCTATATGTGCTCGTATCTATCGATGGAAAATATTAGTTATATACCACCTGCACTCACAATACTCTCTTGTGTGGGAGGTCGTTGAACATTTAATGACATTACCTATTCCGCTTCCGTTCAAAAATCTCTCTGGAAAATGCACTGCGACTAATCAAGCTACGCACTGTCAAATTGATTTTTATCACATCAATTGGCGTTATTATGTGATATAAATTAAAGGTAATCGATCATCAAAGAATGAAAAAGAAGATTTAAAACTATTTAGTTATCGCTATATATTATTTTCTATTGTAAAGGAAAATTGTTGATGTCATTATGCACGAATGATACAACGAAAGCTTTGATGTTGAACAATCACCAATTGAAATAGAATGCAACGATGCAAAATGATAGCGAATTGCTGCAGCAAGTGACACGCATTCAATTGCAATTATGAACTCAATTTCTATATGCATAGATGCATAGTTGATTCAATAATTCCACTGTAGATATATTTGAAAACAACGCTTTACGGGTCTAATCAGCGAATTTGTTAATGCGCATTATTTACATTGTGGGTATTGGTGAACAGGCGGAAGTGCAATCCAATTCATCACCCTTCTCTCTCTATCTCTCTCTCTCTCTGCACATATAAATGTACATTCATCCACATAAGCAGGGATCACAGTTGATAATGTATGTATTACGTATCCATAACCATATTTACTATCATAAATTTCCGATAAATCACATTGCGCGTGGCTGAGGGAGTTTACTATTTTACCAACATCAATTCAGCTTTTTAGTTCGATTCAATTAGGATTATTTATTCTTCACTAATTTCATTCGTTTGAATGTGACGCGATGAATCGGCAATCAGATGACATGAATGAAGATAAAAAAAAATGAAAATTATATTGTTTAATCCTTTTTTGTTTCCGGCCGGCCGTCATTACCACAATTGGTTGGATTTTGCACGAACATCTAATTTAAGGGTGGAGCTGATGTTTATAGAGCAATTCTAGTTGAGCGGAAAAAACAGTGGTGTAAAAATTGTTTATATTTGATTTTGTGCAGTTTCATGAAGAATGAGGAGTCCTAATGTGATTCTACTTGATATTCTCTTTTATTGTTCGGTGTATGTTTTTAATTCTGCAGAATCGATGGAAAATATTGTTACAATAACATTAATATGTATTTCCCACAAAGATATTTATTTATCAAATACGTATGTGTATATGGTTGGATGTGGAGTTTATATGGCGTGCGCCTCCTCTTCCGTCGTACGATTCACTCGTGGGATTCTGGTTTGCCGCAGTTGCGCCCACTGGGACACAGGGTCGACAGAGAGAAACAGACACAGAGAGACAGAATTGTCGGAACCTGAGGATAATCGACCACCCGTCGTCCTGAAACAGGACGTCCCGATTGTGTCTGGACGGTTGGAAGCAATTCCCCGAATTGCCCTGTGTCTTGTTCATTCTCGAGCACACTTCATGGATAAATTAAAACGATTGCACGTTGTATTGCAACTTGCATATATATAAACTTTAATGCTCCGTAATAAAACCCACGCGTGTGCAGTGTGTATTTATTGGTAAAGTTTCATCTCTGTCGATAATTATTGATTGGAATTATTGCACTTTTAATTTTCATCCAGTGAATTGAAATTGGATTTATATGGCCAGATGCAAATTCATATTGGATACACTACTCTATGTGAAATTTTAATATCTGCACTGAATGGATGAATTTTTGTTTCGTAATCAATGAAGAATATATCGTTATTGGAATATGACCATTGAATGGATAAAATGACTGAAAATTCCCATTCGAATCCCATTTTTTATTGAGCTTCATGTATCGCGATAGTTCCACATTCATTCTATTCTCCTGCAAGAACAGACAATTTGAAATGTTAAATGACAACAATAAATGTTCATCGTTTGACTCATGTTTTACTAATTATCAGTAAAAATCAGGCAGAGTTTTCCATATCTATGAGAAGACCATTTGACTTTCAATTGCATGAAAAATTAATATCCATGTGCATAAAAAATTAATGAAAATAAGTGCGAAATTATTTTTAATGGTTCTTACACGTGAGGTTAATTTAATAGTGGATTCGAGTCACGTGTGATATAAGCAAATGTCGCGTGGTCCGCAAGATGGATTCGTAATCATGCATAAATGCAAAGAAATGTGATAGACACTCAGACGAGGTCATTAAACCAAATACTTGAAAAACTCACGAGGAAAGAAACATGGTGGTGAAAGAGCGTGAAGAGAATCAAATACATTCCGCCAGAAAATTTTGATGAAAGACAAGTTTATTATGAATATTTCCGAATCAAAAGCTTTGAGATAAAATTTACGTGGGTTAACGGAACATAAATCGCAGTGAGGTATCAACATTTACATTGTGCCATCATCCATGTACCGCGTGGATACCACAATACAGATATATGTGAAAGCTTGATCGTTTTTCATAAATTATGTATCAGCATCGGTACCAAAAAAAACGTTTGAATTGTTCACGGAATTAATAATCTCTTGGGTCATTTTATCGTTCGATAAATTATCGGTCTTGACATTAATTAGTATAAATATTCTGTGGCAACGGTTTTATAGTTGCCTGGATTGCGCATAATGATCTATCATGTATGTCAGAAACGATTTTATACATGTATAAACCTAACTCGCGCCGCGTGTGCTTCGTCGTTCAACTATAACGCGTATCTCCTCTATACTCGTATTACTATACCACCACTACCACTAATACTACTACAACAACATATTTACTATTACCATTATCACTAGTATATAGTTCTACGGTGAAGGGACGTGTTCCGTGTTCTAATTCATCGTTCGACAGGTTCTCGACAGGGTCTCGAGTATTGCTATGGCAGATAACACATTGGGATAAGTCTCATAAACTATTACACATTGCATTGACAGTCCGGGCACAAATCGTAAAATCTATATGAAACGTCATATATAATAGAATAAAATAAAAATAGATATGTGGAGTTGAAAAAAAAGAGAATGAAAATGTAGCGATAGGTACCCGCATTTATATTTTATATTTTTGTTTGCTATGTGCACGGTCACTCGTTTTATTTTATCCTTTTCATTTTCGCCCACAAAATAAATTGTGACGGCGTACAGAGATTCTTCTGATACTGGAGTTGCCCCTATTGAGTAGTGGAATCACGTAGCACCGACCACAAAAAAAAATAAATGAATAAAAAAATTTAAAAAATAAAATACCGTATTCAGTCATATTTTTTCCTCATATTTTTAATTTGCTGTGGAAAAATAATATGGACGAGTTTCACAAGAGAATATCAGGAAAACCATCCTTTTAAACGAATCATTCATTTGAGTTTATGTTTTGAAATGGAAAAACATGCCAGATCAAATTTCTATTCGTAGTGCACATTGAAGTTATTTTTTTCCAAATATCGATTCCAATACCTGGTTGAAAATCTCAACGTTTCCATAAAAAAATCATATTCTTTCATGACACCAGACGATATTACTTGAACTGTTTTATATTAACCCTACCTTTAACTATTAACGATCGACAACAAATAATATAACGAGGCAACTATTGCCAGACCATCCATTAAATCCACATATAAATTCACTTGCGTAAAAATTATTTTGTGGGTGTGGTATGTAGTCTGCCTCAGCGCATTAATACATCTAATGCTTGCAATCTGTCATAAACCACACAAGAGTAAGCTCTCATAGGCCATTTATGAGAGTGATAATATTAAATGTAATCATCGATGGTTTCCGAACGTTCGCTCGAACGTAAAATCGTTGGTTCAATCGAATTTCATAGTTATCTGTTCACCTATAAATAGCTGTCAACATTCACAAATAAAATATACAAACACTCACGTCCACTCGTATATATACCATAGGCATCAATATCGTCCATTAGTAATTTTTATCTTCTTATTATACCCAAAAAATGATTTGTATACATAAAAGAAGAAAAAAGGAAGATTGAAGCTAGATATTGTTAAAAGACATTAATGGTTAACTGTTGGTTTTTTATTGAGGTCTAAAGAATAAAATTAATCCGCAGTATATTTATTGCTTACTCCTGTCATAAAAGGCGAAAGAAAGAGTGAGGAAGGAAGAGAAAACGAGATGATTGATCTGAAGGGCCGATGTTTAACATCTCGAATTAACAAGAATGAACCGGTCTCTGATTTATAACCTAGGAGAATCCTTCTGCCCCGATTTTGTATATGGACCTACGATCGATCTATAAAGACCCGAGTGTGTCTGTCCACATCGTATATACACACACATCTAAACACTGACGCAGCGATACACTTCTGCGGTTAATCGTTTCTCTTGTCCGATGTATCGAAGCGAGAATAATTAATAGCCAATCAGTGAGGTTGCATCGATGAATGCTAAGTAGATGCCTTCGTGTATATTGTATGAGTATGTATGTAGTGAGGTATGTATCACTACATCTATGAGAGACAGAGAGAGGGAGGGAGAGAGTGGTATTGATGACTAGAGTGATATTAAATACTAACATGATGTATTTAACATATCATAAATCTATGGAGAAATTGGCACATAATTGTGGTGATGAATATGACGATAATTGAATGGAAACAGCTCGCACGTCATAGTCAATGCATTTGGGAATTGATATAGGAGGAAAAAGTTAAGACTCTTCGATAGACTGGTGCATGTAGTTTATCACACTTGTGAAAATAATTTTATCACAGAATCATTTTTTTTAGGATGAAGACGCAACTAGAAAGCCAAGTCTCCCACGACAAATTTTGCAATGAATATTATTCCGAACACAATAATCCCAACAGGTTTCAACACACAACAATCCATGAGATGCGCTTGAATATACGCATACACTCTCGTTCATACTGAAATACATATTTAATGAGGTATACAAATGTAAACATATGTAGAAATTTATACAATAATGTGCGCAAACAACCATTCTCATCTCCCATTCGTACCCTATCGTGCTTACGACATTGTGGACGCGGGTGGAAATATTTGCGACATGTACCACATTATATCTGCAAATGTTTAGCTCTCTCCAGAATCTTCAAGTCTATCTCAACACTACATCCGTTGCATATTTCGTTGAAGGTTCAAGTTGGCCAAGTGGTGATGGTTGTTTCATGTCTTTAGTCTACAACTGTTGTCACAATAACAAACAAACATTTACATCACCAGTTAATCAGATTGATATATTTGAAGATTGCCCAAGTCGACTGCATTATGGTTTATCGATTGAATAACATTGAAGTCTATGTAGTAACATCACAACAATCGTATCCACTTGAATAATCCAAATCCGAAGTCATCAGGCACAATCGTATTTTCTGAGTTAATTTCAACAGGATGTATTAACCCCACAGTTATACGGAAAATCCGATGAAAGATTCAATAAAACTTTCACATAATTGTTCATGAATTTTAATAAACCAACTATGAGCTATACAAGGTTTTATTTTGTTATTCGATGGTCATAGCAGTCATTAAACTTTCATGAGATATTGATCACCGAAGATTTATTCATTGTATTTGGTATGTTAGAAAATGAGAAGAAAAGATTTGCGAATGAAATGGTGGGAACATTGCAGGGAAGATTTGTGTTACATCCGCAAAGGCTCGTGTCTGCGTTGAACCTGAATGTGAAGGTGCGCATCTGCCACATATTTCGTCGATGGTTCGAGTTAGCCATTTGATACTGGTTGTATTATACCACAAGTTTCACCAGTACGAGTACTATTCTATGAATACTTCTCCATCTACTATTACTACTACTACTGCCCAGATGATAGAACATTAGTGGCGAAGCCAGTATATATAAACACCAGGTGTATAAAACCAATACACTGAAGATTGTCATGGCGTAAAATGTAAATATATATATAGGTATATGCCAAACACGAGAGCGTGTTTTATCCTTGCAACTCCCTAGGTTATAAAATACACAGTGAATCCGGGTAAAGAGATGAATATCTCTCTCGTTTTCTCTGTGTTGTAGCAACGACACGAAACCGGCCGTGAACTTTAACGCCCTCGAGTTTTCTCGCTTTCTCTATCTCACTTTGCGTTTCTCATCCCTCGGTGGAATATCGTGATAATCTCCATTCTGCTCTGGAAATCCACTCTTGTGAGCATTTTATCTTTCCTTCAACGCGACTCTAGTTTTATACATTCACACACACACACACACACACACACACACACACACACACACACACACACACACGCACACATTATATAGCTTGGT
>JABMBR010006347.1:0-10523 GCA_018881525.1 Meteorus sp. PSUC_FEM 10030008
TTTGATTTAAGAGCAATACTCTTGATCCAAGAGAGTCTTTTTGTAGAGAACCCGTTGTCTCACTTCAAGAATTTCTTGTCTTGAATTATTGTTTCTTGGTATAAAAGAATAGATATCGGATAGATAACGTTGAAAACTTGATTCCACTCGACATTTGACGTAATGCATGATCTTATGGAAGGAGTGCACAGATATTCAATGGCATTAATAATTAGAAACCTAATTAAAGAAAAGGAATCTAAGAGAAAGAAATTCTTGGGTGGAATAAATGTCTATTTTGATTGAAAACAAATGAGTGCTTCGCTGAAGAGAAGAATAATTCTTCGAATAGAGAAAATTGAATCGTTTGAAACAAGAATGAAATTTTGAAGAAACAAGTTTTCTTGAATCAAGTTATTCTTTCTATCAGTGTAGTAACGGAAAAATTGGTTTTCCTCGACTACAAAAGGGCCGTCAGTCGGGCGCCAAAAACCCATTAAGCCGGGACTTCCCATTGACGTCATGGGCCTTCTCATTGACGTCATGGTTGTCCAGGTACTTTGGGGTTTTTGTTAGAAGTAGCAACCGGCGCACCAATAAGAGCTCGGAACGAGACAACCCCTGCAACCACGCCATCAGCTAATAGGAGTCCAGTATCCACATCCGGGCTGAGGATAGAATAGGGTGCAATGACCGGAGTAAGGCAGTTAAAGCAGCCAAACGGTTCAAGCCAATACTGTGATAAAATTCCTGATATCTTCGCTGACGAGCTTCGTGTTGACGTATTTAACAAGTGTCAAATTAGTGGCCGATATTTGTGGTGAGAATAATTGCACATGTTGTTACTTGTACATAACTATTGAACAGTTTGAATTCGAGGGATGAATCCAAAATTTAGACTCATGTTTCCCAGTGTCCGAGTCACAGAAAAGAAATGAAAGCAGTGGCCAGAAATAAAGTCTATAATTTTTTATACGACTGAGTAGATGCAATTAGAAACACGAAACTCTTGATAATTTGAAGTTCCAGAAACCCACACGTTTCAAACCACCACAAATACAATCCAACTATCTTGCTGTATATATTTTCACGTCATACATCGGTCCCCTCTTATTTTATGTGATGCAAGTGCACATACAAACAATTCATCAATTATTTTATTTTTCCTTCTCTCGAATGACCATGGAGATAAACTAAAAAATGAATTTGAACCAATAAAAGAATAATGAAAGGAGACGCATTATATGAATAATACTTACATCCATGGGACTCTCCTCGTTTTCCATAACGGCCATGGGTGTAGAAATTTGGTTGGGAGAATGCCATGGTTGAGAGCGCAAGAATTATCCACAAACACGCGATAATCTCCATTGTTCCCATGTTGATGATTGTCGGAAGTACCACTTGGAATCTGCCCAATCTTTTACCACTCCACGACGTTACCGCGTCTATTCCGAGGACAGTAATGTATAAATAATTAGTTATGAGTGTCTGTACATATAAAGAAAACTTCGATCAGGGTAAAATTATTATTCAATATGCGGTTGTGTTCCATAACTTCATAACATTCTCATATTACTCTTTTTTTGTTAATCTGTTAATTTTTTATTGCGTTTCAGAAACGACGTGTGAAGGTGTGCGACTAGTTGAATATACTGAATTGGGATTGTTTTTAAATGTCAATTGGACTTTTTTGGAATTTCTTATTACGTATGGATCTTTATTGCATTGAAGTGAATGATTCGATTGAAGAGGAGCAAACTCGAGGGCACGAGAGCGATTCTGACTGTGAACCTGTCGTGTGATGGACACGAGCTTTATATACATGTGCCACCTAACCACCCACAGAACATCGTCAAAGACAAGCGCGCAAAAGAGAAACAGAGAAGCAACAACTGATAACAGAGATATGAAGTAGGGTGGTTTCAACCTTTTGAGAGTTTACAGGGCATGCACAACGCTCATTCTTCCATAATTTATATTCTGTTTGTGAAGACATTTTGCATAAAAACCGTTGATGTATATTCCGGTTCAACAAACTTCTGTATGAATTAATTATCAGGAATTATCAACGATAACTCAGAAGAGGAACGAAAAATCTTTCGATCAGACTTCATAACTATCTCTCAATTGCATCTTTGTATTGATACACAAGAAGAGAATCCATATCGAACATTGGGATCATTGTTCCACAGTGAGTGGGCGACTTTCAAACATCTAGAAATGAGAATTAGACAAACAGCTCGAGATTCATTGACGAATAGAATTGGAAAAAGTGGACCAGTTCCGTAGAGTAATATAGCAATGTAATCCTTCAAGATTAGGTGTGGCAAACATACTGTTACGTCCACAATGTAATTCCGCAACCGATTTATGCGCCGAAATTCGAATGGACGACGTTGACTTGAGGAGTGGATTTGAGAGAGATTAAGATTGAATGCTTGGGATTTGAATGCGTAGATTCGCTTGGTTGACAGATGATTGACGATGGATCCTCGCGTCTCGTCGTTGCAAACAGTTATTAAAATCAATTAATTTTGAATTATTGTCCAGTAAGGTAGAGGGATCGTTGCTCGCTACTGCGACCCGCAGCTGAAGTGTTTAGGAGTTGGGTGCGGTTAATCGAACTGATTGAATGAATGGATGATTGATACTTGAAGATATTTGAATTTATTGGAATGAACAAACCAAATAATAAACGGTTGATACAAATGATAGATCAAAGATTTCGGTACTAAGAACGATAAAGTAAAACTCCCACCGCACAACTGACTTCAAGTCATATTTATAGGGATGAAAAGCGACGAATCTGAAGTTCGGTAATTGGTTGAAGTGAGAAAGGTGGGGTTGGTTGAGCGTGTCCACGATAATGCTGAGTTGATTTTGACTTCTTTATTTCGGTTGAAATTGTAACTCAGCAATATCGTTTCTGAGTTCAATGCCTTGAAGGAGTAACATTTGGCTGACTACTTCAATGGCAGTGCGTTGTACTAGGGTTATAATATTGCTTAATTGTTCTTATGACTATTGGTAGAAGTCATATTCGGCATGCAGTGAAATAGTTTGGGTATTTATTGATGATGAAATGGAATGTCTGATAGTCGATTGACGTGGTTGGTTCAAAAGGTCACGTGACTGTGAGATCACGTGGTTAGGTCGCTCAAGACCTAACAATACGTTCGAGTCCACTCCAATTAATGTCTGCCATCTATTGAGAATCTTGCGTCGTTCTCTATTCCTTGACGTATTGTCCGATTTTTACCCTCATCAGATCTCATGTGCCACTTCCAATCTGATTATAGCAACTGACATCCATCATTAATCCTACACATTCAACACATTGCTGATAATATACGTTGAAAAAAAATCATCCCAGGTTGTGAATACACGTTATCAATTGAATAAACTCACTACTACGAAATCTGCATCCCACATGAAATGAAAGAAACTGATGAACTAATCGATACTCTACCCTATTTATGATCATCATATTTCATGCAAATGTCTTTTGAATATGCCGTTATAAATTCCTAACTGATAATATTCTATTAGATAAAATGTAAGCTTGCATGAATAACTGGATAATCCTGACCGTTTGTCGAATGGCATCATGATTCACTTCGAATTCTAATGCGATGTCCTTTTTCTTCAACGAAGAAAATTCTCGATAGAAGTCATGATGAATTAACTGATTCATTAAAATCTCTCTTTCGTCAAGTTTCAAATCGAAAATTGGTTGTCATTGAATTGTGAACATGGACCCAACATCATAATTGGAATAGCCTTCACGTCCCGATGAGATCCTAAAAACTTCATGGTAACATTTCTATTACCCAATCGAAATTGTGTGGCATAAATAATTATCTAAATGAAGTCTTTGCAATCGTAATGAACTAGACAACCTACCTTACAGTATGATGGATTAATTATATATAATTATCATATGGATATATGCTTGGCTGTGCTGAGTGCATGAGAAAGAATCCCGCAATTGGCCGTGGCATTAACAATGTCAATAATGACCAAACATGAGATCTAAGTACATTCGAAATAAATTTTCGACAGATCGTAATATTGAAAAAGACACCAATCAACATGAGTATCGGTAACGAACATGAGTTCGGAACTTTCTGTTTATGAGAATTATTCATAAATGCCATTAGTTAGAATAATCAAGATGAACTTGTTGCAATAAAAGGGCAATTATTGACGCAATGAATTGATTCTAATTATGGAGATTGTCTCGCATACGTGAACACGTGGAATATTATTTTTTATCTTGTTGTAATATACCCACGCATTTGTAACCATTGATGCGTGAATAGTCAACAATATGTGTGGTTGTTGAAAAGGAAAAAAGAAAAGCATATGGCATGCACCACTGCGATTATCGTATGTTTGTACGTCTTTTCAATTGATTGCTGATAAAGAATATGTTGATATTCATCTTGACATGTAATCTGACGTATTTCAATTAACACATTTTTCCAAGTTAAATAATCAGTAGTAGAAGAGAACTTTCTAGTTCCCGATTCAAGCTTATCATCAAAGCAAAAACGATGTGTGGACCAAACAGTGAGTACAATCTCTGAAATAATCAGCGAATGATGTTCATGTGCCTTCTGTATTGTTGGAGATATAGTTAGGTTTCATTCTTATCGGCTCTTCTAACCAAAAAAAATTTCGAATTGGCGTGAAGTGTCTTCTGTAATATAAGTAGCATTTGTTGTTAAACTATGATGATTGTTGCATCAATTACGAAATTCCTACGAAATTCACGATGGAATTCGAGGTTAAATCAAAATGTGAGTGATTTTGAATTCCTTAACGAAATTATGTAAGATTGATTGAACAACATTGTCTCATAACCTCCAAATTTTAAATGACTAGAATATGATTTTACTCAGATATTTATCTTCATTGTTGATAAGTTAAACTTTTTTTTTTGAAAGATTTTGCGATATTCAACGAAAGACGAAAAGAAAATGCCTGAAGTCCCGAAAAATGCAGTAGAAGGATTATACAGTGCACAATATCAACTTGAGAACGGAAAAATTTACGATAAAAAACCATTCAAAATACGATTGGAAGCAGGAAAAACATATTCATGGTGTTTGTGTGGTCAAAGTCATGGACAACCAATCTGTGATGGCACACATAAGAATATTTTTCTCAAAATCAAACTTCGTCCCATTAAATTTCAAGTGGAAAAGACTGGATATTATTGGATTTGCAATTGCAAGCAAACTTCGAATAGGCCATTTTGCGATGGAACTCATCTGCGACCTGATATACAAGAAATGAGACTATGATATAACTATTATTTCCACAGTTCAATTTGCATTTAAGAAAATATTGTTAGGTAAAAACTGTTATCAATGTATGTAGGGACATCAACATTTCAATTATAATGACGAATTTCTACCTAATACAGTATTCCAGTTTATGGATAAAATAGAAAACAAATGTACCGATTGGGCTATCATTCATGATTCGGCTCCGCAGTTAGGTAGTTGTCCGCAAGAGCTGCTGTTGTAGAATTCATTTCCTGCAGGGCGCTGAATTTGAACTAAATTCGACAAAATATTGTTCTTTCAATATTGTGATGAACATCCATTCTTCATTGTGTAATGTGAAGAAATTTCAAGATCTCTGTACTTTTCCTGAACTATACGAAAAGGATTACGTTAGCCGATAACAATTCAAAACAAGTAATTTGTCCATGATAACTAAATTAAATTTATATGAAATACAGTATACGACCGTGAAGTTGTATAATGCATCTGTGAAATATTTGAATTTGGTCCACTTTTATTTATCCAACGAATGCATAAACGTATCTGAAACTGCTTGAAGTACAACAGAAAATGATCATTACCAAACCCTAACCTCTCAAAAGTCAGAAGACATTCGAATGCACTTCAATGCCAATCAAAATTTCTCGTCTCTCATTGGTCGATTTCAAACGCATCTGGCGTTTTCAAATATGGCGAGTGCGTCATCATCCGAACCGCGTAACGACTTTTGAAACGGTTGGGAGTCGGTTTGTATCCCCATACAACTATCACTGTTGACTGGAAAATAACGCCTTTGATAATCAATTCATCGACTGTAAATTGATAAACTGTGATCAAAAGGAGACTGTGGAGAATAATAATTCAAAAATGAAGACCTCGTGAGTGTTTTTCCTTCTGAACATATTCACAGCACAAAATACCCATGAATTAGGTTATCTTTGATATGACAGTTGCAATACCATATTGGATAGATTTATCTTCATTATGTATCCATCAAAACTTATGTTCTATGTGAAGTCCCGCTATTTGTTCTTGTTGATCATTTTCCTGGATCGGTAGTGCAAATTATTCGCTCATTGTTGGTTCACCACAGTTCTATGTCCGGCATTCGCAATTCTAAAGACTGTAGAATGACTTCCAACTCCGAGTTCATTATTAAAATGAATGAGCTTATCAATTTGTTGGATGATTATATTCTTGTCATTCATTAACATAGCGAATTTCCCAACATAATAACAGAATTATATACTTTGATCAAATTTTTCAGGAGACCGAAAGCGCCAATGTCGGCGCGGAAACCATCAAGTCGACTCCGTTATCCCAACACGATGTCAAAAGATCCTGTTCAAGTATATTGCCGTGTGCGTCCAATGCAACACCCGACTGATATTGCTTGCATGAGATTGATAAATGATCAATCAATCCTTATAACACCACCAGAATCATCAGCGAACTTCCGTAATGCTAACAATAAAGAAATCCAAACGATATTCACAAAAGTATTTCACCCAGGAACATCACAGAGTGAAGTATTCAATAATGTGTCATTACCTTTAGTCGAAAATTTAATCCACGGCAAGAATGGATTGTTGTTCACTTATGGAGTCACAGGAAGTGGAAAAACGTATACAATGACTGGTGAAACACATGATGGAGGAATAATGCCACGCTGTCTTGATGTTATATTCAATAGTATATCGAATTATCAAGCCAAAAAATTTGTCTTCAAACCAGATAGACTGAATGGTTTCGATGTACAGAGTGAAACTGATGCGATGTTGGATCGACAAACAGAGATGCATGCTGGATTGACAACACCACGCAATGGAAAAGGCCGCATCAGGCGACAAGACAGTGATACAGACAGCAATGGAATGTCATCAAGATCACCAGATGAATCCCAAGTTCTCACCGTCGAACAAGACAATGTCTACGCTGTATTTATAACTTATGTAGAAATCTACAACAATAGCGTATATGATTTATTGGACGATGAAGACCCGCGTGGGAAAACAATGCAGAGTAAGATTGTTCGTGAAGATGGCAGTAAGAATATGTATGTACATGCTGTTACGGAAGTTGAAGTTAAAAGCGCTGAAGAGGCTTTCGATGTTTTCCAACGGGGCCAGAGGAAACGGCGAGTTGCACACACAGCTTTGAACGCTGAATCAAGTCGTTCACACAGCGTTTTTACAATAAGATTAGTACAAGCACCTTTGGACTGCGAGGGAGAAAATGTTATTCAGGACAAACGTGTTGTTTGCGTGAGTCAGTTGTCATTGGTTGATTTAGCTGGTAGTGAACGTACAAATAGAACAAAAAATACTGGACAACGTTTACGTGAAGCTGGGAATATTAATAATTCATTGATGACTCTGCGTTCATGTCTGGAGATTTTGCGAGAGAATCAGATCCAGGGAACAAGTAAAATGGTACCATATCGTGATTCTAAATTGACACATTTATTCAAAAATTATTTTGATGGTGAAGGCCGAGTAAGAATGGTTGTTTGTGTCAATCCACGTGCAGACGATTATGATGAAACTATTCAAGTTATGAAATTTGCTGAGATGACACAAGAAGTTCAAGTCGCACGACCAACTGCACCAAAATTAGATTTGGGCTTCACACCTGGACGTCGACAAGCGAATAAAATATTCAAAGAGGCACGGAGTCGCTTGGAGAGAGAAGGGAAAATTGAAGCGGCTGATTTGGAGATCGATCTTGGTCTTGTCTATAGTCTCGGTGGACCATTCCCACAATTAGACATGAATAATCCACATGAAGATAATATTATCACGAATTTGATGCAATACTTGGAGCAGAGGATAAATAAACGTAATTTACTGCGTTCAGACTTGGAAAATAAACAGACGGAATTTCGAAAAATGCTCTTGTCGTTGGAGCAAGAAAATATTTCATATAAAGTTGAGAATGCTTCATTGAAAGCGTGTAATGCACAACAGAAGAAGAAATTGACAGCCTTGGAAGGACATGTATGTAAAACGGAGTCACAAATCGATTCACTATTACGCAAATTGAATAATGCAAATGAGACGATCAAAACTTTACAACAAGAGTTACGTGATCGTGATTTAGCATTGAATCAACGATTAGTTGACAAACAAAAGGTGAAACAGAAATATAATAGTAAAATGCAACATGAAACTGATAAAATGAATCGAGAATTGGAAATAAAATTGCGGCAACAGCGTCAACATTTACAAAATCAAATGAAAGATAAAGAAGAAAAATTACGTCTAGTCAAACGCATTCTCGTTGATGATGGTGATATGGTTCTTGTTCCGTCTAAAGAACAAATTCCATCGAGTAATAATGACAATAGGGATACAGATAATGGACAGAATCCAATGTCCGACGCTAAATCAAAACGTGATCGAATTGCTGTTGCAAATCTGCGACATCGACGTAGTCAAAGTGTAGATCGTTGGATCGATCATCGTCCTGGTGCGATGGTACCAATTGGTACCGTTCTACAACCTTTGATGCGTCGTCGTCGTAGCGTTACACGACTAACAAGTCCTAAAGAGATTGTAGAAGGCGCATCACGATATTGCTTGATGGCACAAGAGCAAGATACGGACGGTGAACTCGAAACTAAACTGTACAAAGGCGATATTTTACCCACAAGTGGTGGTGGCGCACAAGTTGTATTCAATGATGTTGAATGTCTCAAACAGTCATCACCAACTGGCAGGAGAAAACGCAGCGGTATCCCAGATATTGCCAGAGATTGTGCGGAAACAGAAAATTTTAGTGCCGAAAACAAAAGACCACGCGTATAATTAATTTAATTAATCTTGACGTCATGTCAATATAGAAGAAAGAATGAGAATAAAATATTTTTTCATCATACCATGACAATATGAGACGGAAAATTTTGATTGTTGATACAAGTTTTCTTGTTCCTTGTTGATTTCACTGTCAGCAGAATCTCACGTATTACTAAGTATTTTAGACTAGATATTGCGAATGTTTTTATATTACTACTACACTTATTTTATATACCCGTCGAATCTCTCTATTTCTCAATATTTCTCTTTCGATCAATGTGAATATTTGTAATACATAATTTACAAAGTGAATAAATACATGTTTGAGAAAACCAGACATTTTGTCATTTTTTTCGTTCAATGTGTGAGGTAATTCATAGTTTCAACGCTTTATTTATTTTGGCATCCAATGTTTTATAATATATTCGTAGTGACAATGATGAATATACTTGGAGAATAATATTGTCGAAATCATTAAATGTATATTTAATATGATACACTTTTAATGTTCAAAGATTTTTTATTCATGCAATGTTTTCGCTTGGTTGGTTTTGTTCCTCGTCCTTTATCTAAAATTTCACTTTAATCTCGAAAAATTACATTCGAGTCTGTGTTTTGTGTGTGTTGAGTGAAGAGAGAGAAAAAAATTTATAGCGGAAGCCAAGGCAAAGAGGACAATTGATTCAATTGAATGTGCTTTGAAATTATCTGTTTTTTTTTCTCTTAAATTAAGAAGTATTAATTGACATTATTCCGATAAATTAAAAAAATCCCAACATCACTATGAATTTCTCATGCTTCTTTCTTCATGCGTACTTAAATCTAGTGATAATCTACTAAATAGAAATTATTGAGCGCTTTTTTCTGTTTGCCTTGTTATCATTACCCACTTTAAATTGACAGCAAAAATACAAGATACAACAATACTCATTTATTTTTATGTTTTCCCTTTTTCTTCCCTTCCCCGACCATATCAAATGATCTCTATTCTCTTACTCATCAAACTTTTTTTTTGCAATAATCATATTAGTTTTATATAAATGTGAGAATAAATTTGATTAAAAACTAAGAAAACGGGGAAAAAGTAATAAAAAAAAATATTCATACAAATAATATAGTGAATAGAGGACTAGATAAAAGTTCTTAATATTTAAAAAATAATCAGTTGATATTAAGTTTCGGCTTAGTATTTTCCTTCTTTTTTTTTTCTTTCGTTGAATTATAAAAAAAATGATTATCGATGGGGAGCGTTAGTTGGCCTACTTCAATCCATTTTTTTTTCTCTCCCTCTGTTAATCGAGTTTTCCATTCGTTCGAACATGTCACTGGCGCTTTTCCTTCACTCTTGTTTCTGCGTTGCAAATTTTATTTCTCTACATATTTTTGATTTGTGTCTTGATTCGTATATTCTAATCGTTTATTATATACATGCATATATATATGTACATATATA
>JABMBR010006348.1:0-10521 GCA_018881525.1 Meteorus sp. PSUC_FEM 10030008
TCATTGTATTAGTGTATTTCGTTATTTGTGTGTGTGTGTGTGTGTGTGTGTGTGTGTGTGTGTGTGTGTGTGTGTGTGCGTGTGTGTGTTTACACAGCATGTTTCGAGTACTAGCAGATTCAATAATTTTTTTTTATTCAAAAGTAACTGAAATTAGAAATTTTCAATTCAAGTTTTGAACTTGAGATTTTAATAACTCTTTCAATTTAAATAAGATTAGGTCTGGACTAGAGAGATTGCCATTCTCATCACAATATCGTTCAATTATTTCCGCAACCTGATTGCTTCAATAATAGAAATTTTTGGTTTCATGACATCATCACAGTTATTAATATTAGAAGTCTCACAGCTTTCATCAGGTACAACATTTTCTGAGTCCTCCACATTTTGATTAGCTTTTATTATTTCCATAATTTCTTCATTGCTGAAAATATCCGAAAGGTTAAGTGTCTTGTAAGAGTTGAAGCACATGTTCACATCATTCAGTTCAATGCTTGAACTTGCATTTTGAGCTTTCAAGGTGTTATAAAAATTATTTAACAATTGCAAATCAGCCACAATACCACTCGATCCAATAACTGCTGAATTGGCTTCAAGTTGAGCACCATCATTGACTGGCCATAACAAGAAATAAATTCTATCATTTATATCAATCAATATTCATAAGAAAATGACACGTTGGATATCAAACTTACTTCATTCCATGACCCAGTCTGGGTCATTCTGCCATATTATTTTCCCTCTTACTCTCCCTCACATGTATAG
This sequence comes from Meteorus sp. PSUC_FEM 10030008, assembly GCA_018881525.1. NCBI lineage: Eukaryota > Metazoa > Arthropoda > Insecta > Hymenoptera > Braconidae > Meteorus > Meteorus sp. PSUC_FEM 10030008. The sequence continues at coordinate 766 of JABMBR010006348.1, forward strand.
TAAGCCGAGCATATGTTACTCAATAAAAATAGTTCCCATTTATTAATTCTCTAATAATTATAAGAGCATTAAGGAAAGAATGTGAAATATTGAGAAAAATTAATTAGAATTTGAAGAAAAAAAAAATCGGACTTGCTGCAGTTTTGAACATGCTATCATCAGCGTATGAAGCAAAAATTTCACCCGCACAGCCACTACAGCTCTCGTTAATAATTGAAAAAAACTAATATAAAAATTTGTGCCAGATTTGATATAATAGCATCACTTCATAATTATTAATACATTCATGTTTAATTCATTCATTCATGTATGAATATGTTGCTTAATATTTTTGCTATAATAACAGAAAGCTGAAACCATGAAAAATTTCCGCGTATATGCATTACTTGTTGCATATGTTTTTTTGCGGTGCGTGGTGGGGACACAAGTTCTCCTCTGCTCGCAGTTAGCCTTGGCTTGCCTCGACTGTTGTCGGTTTCCCGACACATCGACACACGACGTGGCGTTGTGTGCACGGCGTTCGTGGCCGAGGAGTAGAAGCACATTTCGGCAGCGATCTGGCCTCACTCATGTTAAGATGAATACAAATACTCGTAAACAAAGTCTTATACCACCGTAAGCGCATGCGCCTCATCACGCGCAATGATATAATTCATAATCAGTAGTAGGGAATTGAATGATAGAGAAATTGAGGGGAAGTAATATCTTACAGAGGGATATCTTAGGGGGGGACCACTGTAAATGAGAGTGATGATAGATTGAGTGACATAGAATTAACTGAACAACCTTGTGAGAGAAGTTGTACTTCGAAGTTCGATGAATATTTCAGATCGGAAACAATCAATGGTCATAAAAAAGTAGTTTGTTCAAGTGTGTGAGAGATCTAAAATTAGAAAAATTATCAGTAAAAAAGACAATAATACGACAGGTATGAAACGACATTCACTGACGACTCATTCGAAAGAATACGAGGAGGTTTATGGTACTGGAACTTCTATCCAAAAATCGGCGTCATCAACTCAAAAAAAGCTGACTGATATGTTTTCTGAACAGGTAATTGCACATCTAATCGATAATTTACGTATCAATTTGAATACTTAGTGTATGATTCAACATATTATCCCTCTAGAACGTTCTATTAAATTGTGAAAAACATAAAATAATTATTGCGTTCCAGAAAAAATTATCTGTAGTGGATTTAGAAATTTTAATTGTTGAATGGATGGCCAAAAATGACTTGACTCTGAACTTCTTCGACGATGACGACACTCAAGAATTTTTCCATACTATAAACCCCAATATGAGTTTCCCAAAACATAATCGCGCAAGACAAATGGTCATAGTAAAAGTGTTGGCGAGAGCCAACCTGTTTAATATCATTTGAAATTTGGTGTTCTATCAACCATGAGACGCGCGCATCCTAGATGCAGCGCACGCATCACATATGCGGCGCACGCACTTCTTCTAGGATTTACCTAGCTTTTCGGACAACCTCACGGTTGCCGGCGTCTACGGCAGCCATTACGCATCAACAACCTGTGTAAGTTACACGTGCTATCAATCTCTGAAAATGAAACAGAGTGCTGTGCCATATCAACTGTAAACTGCATCATTCTCACCACATCATCTGAAATCATCACCAAAGTGACGAGTGCAACTGCGACCATCATCAACAATCATACTAACACCTGTGAAATCATCATTGTCTGCACACACTTGATTTAATCACCCTGGAACTAACACTATCTTCTAACAACTAGTGAACATCATCCAAGGTGAATTATCAGTGAATGAAAAATACTGCAAATCTCATGGTGCTTACTACTGGACGGGAGTATGACAAATACCTGTGTTCCCGATTCAGTAGGAAATGAACTTGTGCATCGAATTAGAACTTTTTATGCAACATTATATTATGTCGACCTGATTGTAACAGACAAAAAGAAATGACCAATCAATTGGAATCCGTTCGAGCCAATCCATGTACTTATCCACTAATACAGTCTATTCAAATATCCTATTAAATTCTCGAACAAAAAGACATATTGAATAATAATCGTTCCAAATTTTCATTCACCTTCGACGGTTGGATTTCGATGAATTCGAGATCTTTTGACGGTGTTACCATCTATTTTATTGATGAAAATTGGAAGCTACAATCTTCAGATTTAGATTTTATTCCTTCCCGCGGCAATTATAGCGGAAAGGATATTGCCAAAAATTTCTCCGATTGTATCAAAGAATATGCATTAGAGGATAAAATTTCGGGAATCACAGTTGACAATGCATCAGAAAATACAACATTTATGTATGAATTAAATATACCGATGAAAGATTGTGGTCAATGGTTCGATAATATAAACCAACACTTTCGTTGTTTTGCCCACATCCTGAATCTTGGTGTTCAAGATGTAATGAAAATGTTGAAGGTAGAATTCATTGAAGCTGAAGACAGTATCCTTGACAATCCATTGAGTAACCCAAAAAAAAATACGAAGCATTGGGGAGCTGAGTTTAAAGAGTACTCACTCTTGGAAAGATCGGATAGGAATATTAATATTTTGGAATGGTGGAGAGCTCATGAAAAAGTTCGATCCACACTTTCCAACATGGCAAGAGACTTATTTAATGTAATGGTCACCTCCGTATCTGTCGAAAGATTATTTTCTACAGCTGGTATGATAATGACAAAAACACGTACATCGTTGGAGGATGACGTGATGCAGGCGTTATTATGTTTAAATTCTTGGTCACGTAATTTTAAAAATTCGAAGTAATTGATAGTATATAAGTTAATATAGTTATGGATTAATCGACCAATAATTGCAATATATGTTGATGAAAATATAATTTACACAATAAATTTATTATTGCAATATTGAGAATCATTTTGATGCGGATTGTTGCGTTTGTAGTTCATTAGAATTGAGTTCCTGAGACAATGATATTCGACGAGACAAGATGAGACAAGATGAGACGGGACGATATGAGACGAGACACTGGTGACAATGCGATACTGGGACTGAAGCGAGATCGATTTTTCTCAAAACTGACGAGAACGAGATGAGATTTTCATCAGTCTCGTCTTATCTCGTCTCGTGTGAAGCCCTAAGGAAGGCTCTCTCAGGAAGCTGACGGCTGTCCTAGGCTCTACCGAAGAGAATAGCGTCATCCTGCGCAGAATGGAACGCCAAAATCCCGGGCTCACCACGCAGTGGTGAAGGGTCTGGGACAGGAAGGTGATCGGTAAGCCCTCAGTCTCCTCAAAGGGGATGGGGGCTGTGGACTCTCTAACTTTGCCGACCGGGAGCAGCAATGCACCGGCGGGTGGGGGGAAAGTGGGCAACCTGCAGCCCACAGCTCCAATGACCCAAAAAGGGTCCAAGAAGACTTGGAATTTGTGGAGTACTACAAGTCCAAAAGAGTATCACTCCTGATTGGCTGTGATGCAAATGCACACCACACAGTCTGGGGCAGCTCAGACATCAATGAGAGGGGCTCTGTACTACTAGAGTATATCTCAGTAATTAGTATGGAGACTCTCAACGTTGGATCCAACCCGACCTTTGTCAGTTCGCAAAGACGAGAAGTGATTGACCTGACACTAGGCTCACAGCGGATAGCGCAGTTTGTTGTGAACTGGAAAGTCGATGAGGAGGACTTTCTGTCTGACCAGAGACTCATAGACTTTCCATTGGGTAGCGATGAAGTCGGCAGAACAGACGACTTGTACAGGAATCCCAGGGCAACAGACTGGCTTATTCACAGGAAAGAGCTAGAAAGTAGACTAGGGAGGCCTGGGGCCCAATGGAACGTGGCGGGGATTGAACAAGCGGCTGATCATTTACAGTAAGCCATTGTTCAATCCTATGAGGCTGTATACACGCAAGTAGTCAAGAAAGGCAACAAGCAGGTGACCTGGTGCGACACTAAGCTCAGCAGGCTTCGTTCCAGGTCCAGGCTGCTGCTAGATAGAGCGCTGAAGACAAAAACAGACCTAGACTGGGGCGAACATGAAAAAACCCAGAAACTTTATCAAAAGTGCATCAAGGTCTCCAAAACGGAAGTCTGGAAAAAATTCTGGGGAGAAATGGGAGACCTGCCATTGGTGGCCCGTCTCCGCAGGATATCCACTGCAGGACTTACTTAATTAAACTCGGGGCTCTCATCCTCCAGGATGTAAGGACGACTGGGAGCAATGGAGATATCAGCACACCTTTTCGAGGTTCACTTCCCTGGATCAGCACTGGTGATTCAGTCACAAGAGGGACCCCAGAGAGGGGCAACCGAGAAACTGTCACCAATCAAGGTGGGTGACTGGAGTAAGGCCAGCAGGGCGATGACCTTTGGAAGGTTGAAATTGGCTTTACATAACTGAAAATTTCAAAAGCACAGAGGTGGATGGGATCTTCTCGGCCCTCCTGCAGGAGAGAAAAAAGGCCCTCCATAAACACAAACACAAATTGTTTAGGGCCTGCCTGGCCCTGAGCTATATACCAAGGGCATGTAGAGAGGTCAGAGTTGTATTTATACCGAGACCCGGGAAAAGCAAGTATGACCTCGCGAAATCCTTCAGACCCATCAGCCTGACATCATTCCCTTTCAAAACACTGGAGAGAATAGTGGACAGGCACATAAGAGATAATGCACCAAGCATAACACCGGTGTACCGCTCACAACATGCATACCAAGCTGGAAAATCCGTGGAGACGGCACTTCACGAGGTGGTATGCTCCATACAAAGGGTTCTCAACAAGGAGGAATCAGTGCTGGAAATTTTCATTGATTTCGAAAGGGCGTTTGACAACACACCATTCGATTCAATATGCGAAGCAGCTGAGCTCTCCGGTGTGGAAAAATCCATCACAGACTGGGCACATTTCATGCTTCATTTGAGAATGAAGACCACTGCACTAAGCGAAACCAAAGTGGAGGCCTGTATGAGAAGAGGATGCCCACAAGGTGGGGTGACTTCTTCTTTCATGTAGATCCTAGTCGTCAATGAGCTTCTAGGGTTACTAAACAACTTAGGGGTGTTCACTGTGGGCTATGCAGACGACGTTGTATTTCTGGTCACTAGCCCAGCAGAGATGAGATGAAGGATGCAACGAGCACTCGATCTCCTACAAAAGTGGTGTACGAGAAAGTCACTGAGAGTCAATCCGACAAAAACATAGATGTTGCTCTTTACCAGAAAGAGGAAGATGGCCCCCTCAATTTTCACCAAGGAGCTGAAATTCTCGGAGAAAGTACCCTACTTAGGTGTAACTCTTGATAGCAAGCTCACGTGGAGAAGCCATAACGGGAAACAGACCAAGAAAGTCACTGCCACTTTCTGGGCCTGCAGAAGAATATTTTGCACAAAGTGGGGACTAAAACCGAAACTGGTGAAGTGGCTGTACACTGCAGTTCTGGTACCACAGATCACTTTTGCCTCGGTGGTGTGGTGGCCTGCAATCAGGAGGGACATCAACATCAAGGCACGAAACAAAGTCTACAAACTTGCACTGCTGGGGATAACGGGAGCCTTCAGGACAACTCCAACCCTAGCAATAGAAGTGCTTCTGAACCTGGAGCCCCCACATATCACGGCCGAATTCTTGGCCGCGAAGTAGGCAACGAGATCGCACTTTGACATGCTCTGGGAGAAAGCTAAAGTGGGGCACGCGTCCATCCCAAGGGACAGAGGACTGGAAGAGTTCCTGGACCAGGGAGGGGGGACCCTGCACCACGCAGCTATTACTTCGTAAAGAGCTACAAAGTCACCTTTCCTGGCAGGCAGGAATGGAAGGATGATGAAAATAATATAACGTCCCCAAAAGGGCTAGTCTGGTACTCAGACGGCTCGAAAATAACACAAGGGGCAGGAGGAGGCATATGGAGCAGTGGACCAAAAACAGAGATAGTCCCGGTGAATTAGTCAAGTATGGGCAAGAATTTCGGAATGAGAGATAGTCGTCTGAAAATTTGTAGAAACCTTCATTTCGACACCCTAAAACTTGTCTCAAACCCTACCTATCGTAAGGTGTCAGCGCCTATAGAATTTCCGAGATCAAAAATCCAAAAATCGACTTTTTATGCATTTATTATGAATATTTCGTCACCTATGGGTTTTATTCCAGCAGTAGTCAGTATAAATATATAAAATAACGTTTGTTCGAATATCTTTTTGGAGTAATAACTTCTCATTGGAGAGTAAACTGTTTTGTAACGTAACGCGTAACGGCACCAGTCTGTCTGGCTTCCCTTCCCTCACGAATACGGCAGCGACAAGCAGACCCCTCTTCTCTCATTCTAACCCACAGTGCGAGCCGTGTGTCGGACAGACGCTTCTCTTTTCTCCTTTCTCATGACTTAGTGTTCAGTAAAACGGCGATATAAATAAAACAAAAGTCGACTATCGATATTTTGACTCCGGAAAACATTGACCACAAACATTAATGTTCCCTTAGAAAATCATCAACAGTCGGGAAATCGATGTATATCGCCCTTCTCTAGTGTTTGGTGTGCGATAGACATTACAACGTGGAAGAGAAGAGTCTTCCTCTCGTTGAAATAATGGCCCGACTCAAAAATATTTATTAACAACCTGCAATGGTAAAAATTATTAATAATAATAATTCAATGAACAATGAGCCCCCGCAACACCGCGAGACCTATGGTGCCGGGCGCCAAGTGCCTTACGGATACTAATCGTTATTAATAAAAAGAGGGAAAATAAAGACAGAAGATACCTGAAACGAGAATACATAGGGAAGTGGCGGTCGGCAGAATAATGATTGAATAATTAGTAATTCACGTGGTACTCGATTTATTCATTGAAACAAATCGGAGGATTATCAATAATGCGCACGGCGCGAATATGAGATTGTACCACGAATTCTCTATCTAAATGTTAACAAAATATACAATCGCGAATCCATCTATCTATATAAATAAAAATGAATAGCCAATTGTGTTGCTAAGCGCAAAACTCGAGAACGGATTGACCAATTCGGCTAATTTTTTTGTCATATCTTTATTAAGATACAAACAAGGTTTTTATGAAAAGGAAAATATATATATATATATGCATATTTTCCTTTTTTTTGTTCTATAAATAAAAATGAATGGCTAAATGTGTTACCAAGCGCCAAACTCAAGAACGGATTGACCAATTTGGCTAATTTTTTTGTCATAATCCTTATTAAGATACAAATAAGGTTCTTATGGAAATAAAAAAGTACGAATTGCAAAGAAAGTAATAAAAACACTTCTTTCCCATACAAACCACTCTGTTTCCAGCTCTCAAACATTTAACATCGATCAAAGCAGAACAAAGGCGCGGTAGGATTATCTTTGGTATGCCTTCAAGTTGCTTAGAGTTTACATGTCATTAATGAAAATAGTATAACGAGTTACGAGTAAGGTAAAGGGCCTAGTTTCTGATCGTTTTCGAGTGACGGCTGTGGTTAAACTACAATAATTAATATAAAACTTGATTTAGTAAACAAAAAAAAAATTTATCCACCAGTATAGAGTGTTTAAAATGAAGCCATGAGTGTAAAATAATTATTTGAAATGCATTTATATACTAAATTGATGTTATAAAAGTTGATATTCAGAGATCCAGTTTCTGACCTTCGAAATCCGTCCGACTCAGTTTCTGACCCTGACAATGGCCGAATTTCTGACCCTCAAATTTAATCATGAATAGAACAGACATCTTTACTAAGTTTAAATACAATGAATGTTTATTATTAAGATAAACAAATTAAATACTTATTCTAAAAGAATACAGATTGTTAAAATTTGACATAAATAATCAAAATCATGTTATAAAATAGCACACATGGAAAATTGAAATTATCTATTTGAATTACGTGGACTTTTTTTTCTTCAAGAGCTTTTTGTTCCTTTCTTTCTTCAAGTTTTTCTTTTCTAATATTTTTTTCTGCCTCTTTGATAGCTTCATTTTTGGACCTTCTAGCTTTTCTCAATTCTTTTTCTTCTTCTAATTTTCGTTTTTTTGCTTCTTTACCATCATGATATTTCAACCACGAATCAGACATATAAACTGTCGGTACCTTTTCCTCAGCTTTTCGTTTCTTCAGAGCTTTATCTTTCAAAGGCCAAAACAAAGCTACCTTGAATGGAGAAGGAATATTCGAAGGTGTTATTTTTGCAGTAGGTGATGATGATTCATTTAAAGTGTTAGGATTATCAGATGTTGTGAAAGTGTCGGGTTCGTCCGATGGAGAATGGATTTCTGAGATCACTTGCTCTTCGAGTTGATTTTCAGCCAAGATCCGGACTTGCGAGCTCGATCGAACTTCATCCTGACTGTTATAGCCTATATCTATTATATTATCATTAACAGAGACTAAATTTCCATCATCATCTACTTCAAAAACTAAAACTTCTTCGGATAGCTGTGGGTCTAGAACAAAGCTTTGGTTATTTTCTTATGTCACTTCATTTTCTAATTCTTTTTCTTCCATCTAAATGAAAAAATTTCAAAATTATGTTACAAAAATTGAATCAATTTATAAAAATCATCAATAAGGAGATACTCTACTATCATAAATAATAATTATAAATGTTATTCAACAAAAAAATTGGTTAGTTAAAAAAAACATTGATTAGTTGCAAGAATAATGATACATGTTTTGTTATGAAATTTTTCGAAAAATCATTTTATAAATTTGAATAAATCACTTGTATTGTATCCTGATGTTCTCCACTATCGTTTGATCGACCATTGTTCGCTGTAGGAAGATGAGATGTAAATTTTTTAATTTTTTGCCAGAACAAAAATAGACTGGTATGTTTTGGATCACCGTTCCAATTAGCAAATTTTTCTTGGTTTTTGAATTCTTTCAACAAATTTTCATTGATATTACTTCCAATGAACTTCAAATTATCATTAATTTTAGATGAATCAACTGAAGACACTGTTTCATTGGTGCCATCAGTTTCAAACGACTCAAAATATTTTTTATAATTTATTGTATCTGGGCGAAAAGGTTGTGAGCCAGTTGACTTAAAGCCATTTTTCAAACTTTCACTCATATCTAACGTTTTTAAAGATTTTTCCAAAAGTACAGTGAAGTTTTCACGTTTTAGTGACTCTCCATTATGCTCCATTCTCCATTCTCGAACTTGATAGCTCCAAGCAGCTTTCAAAGGACGAAACATGGCGACATCCATTGGTTGGAGAATATGAGTCGCATTGGGGTACAAAGCGATCAATTCTATTTTATTTTCCCGGCAAAATTTTGTGAGTGAATGAGATAGATGAGAAGCGTGGTCGTCCAAATACAAATAACTAGGAATTTTATGCTATTTGTCACTAACCAAGGATTGAACACATTAGTAAAACATTCATAAAACGCTTCTATTGTCATCCATCCACTATCAGAGCATCCAATTCCCCAATCTCTTGGCATGCTGAGGACAATATGACGTGAAATTCTTCTATAAGGAAATAAAACCATCGGTGGAAGCACTTGTCCGGCTGCATTTCCACAAACTAAAGTGGTTAAACATTCTTTTTCGTCATTTCCTACGATGTTATAAACAGTCTTATCACCTTTCGTAGCGAGAACAGAATTACACTTCGGATTAAGCTTGAAGGCTGATTCATCAAGTTAAATATTCGGGAACCATCAATATTTGGAAGATCTAGTGGTTCAAGATGATCTTTTATTTCTTGAAACCAGGCTCTGATCTTTTCCTCCGACACGGCAGCTCGGCTATATGTGAGATTTTGAGCAA
>JABMBR010006349.1:0-10520 GCA_018881525.1 Meteorus sp. PSUC_FEM 10030008
TATATAGGTCGGTATGTGATAATGCGCGAATTACATACACGTATACGATCTAACATCGACGAGCGTCGCCGAGCAACTGAAGAGAGAATAGTGGGCCGCAGTCTCCGGCCGTTGAAATTTTGACGCAAACTCTCAAACTGAAAGGATGCGCAGAAATACGCATCGCAGTGAGTTGTCCAATTAGATCGTTCTTTGCACGTCAGCAGACCACCAATCATTTAATTTTTATATTTAATGACCAGTCATGAAGAAAATGGACAGAAAGAACGTGCATATGGACATAAACAAATATGACGTTGAATTGATAACCATTAACCGAGGTTTTCATAAAAACTATTATGAGATTTACTTGAAGATTCTTTGCTGACTCTGACATGAATTCCACTGTGCACAGAAAGCACAGCAACTCGTTATTCAGTTTTTATTCGATATGTCTACATGTGATATCACTTTCTGGTGATAACGAACGATGTGAAGTAAAAGCTCTACAATATAAATGAAACAATTATTTGACGACTCGAAAATGGTGGGGTTTGTTAACTCAGATGTAAAGCAACAGTTCTCAAAGAGAATTGTGTAGTGGAAGAAGTTGAAGCTTTTGTAAAATATTGTTGAGATATCATAACAATCTCATGTGCTTTGAGAAGTTCGATAGTCACTGTGACAGAATATTTGTTTGTGTTCTTTGAGTTTATTCATATGTTATTAATCAAAGGAAAATTACCTCCATGTTGAGGACGAGGATTGTACAACGTATTATTTGATGTAACTTACGCACTGACGACATTGCGTGTATGCTTTCACAGCTATTGTGGGACAGATGGCGGTAACATGAATGTGTTTGGTTACAAAGCAATGTAGTTAGTTGAAACTATGAACCGCATAAACAGTCAGATGAACTTTGTGAAATTCAACTAAGCTAACCTATCTGTCGAGCCATTCCGACAATTCTTGGTAATCGAATACAGACAGTTGTGATTTCCGTTTTTGTATACCGGACAGTACGTCGTATCATTCTAACAGTTATCTCTCTTCCTTGTGTGCAGGATGATGGAATTATAAATATTACTTGATATATTAACAAACACTCTAGATGTTACAGATGGAAAAACTTCGATCAGGCAATGAATCGTCTAACCCACACCTTTTCTATAAAGCAATTGATTAATAATGAACTCCATTATCATAGATGAAGTGATGGACGCTGCTTTCATCTTCAATTCATGAAGTTTGAATGAAAATTAAAATGATGGATAATTTGTCCATATGTTCATTAATAATATGAGACCCCATTTCATGAAAAGGGTAGAATGGTCACGAACAAAGGTGAACTCTAGAAAATAATTTTTGTCTGAAATGACAAATGGGATGACTGTGCGCCTCGGTTCAAGGATATTATAGAGAGTGACACAAAGTTGTGCTAGAGGGATGGGAAATGGGCTTCATCAGTACCCTAACGAGTTTCATAAAATATAAAGTCAATCTGAAAATGAACTAACGGTGTCAATGAAAAATGATAAAAGTCATTCATCAATTCATTACATTGACATCACGTTTAGGTTGTCAGATGATGGCGCATTCTTTCAGTTATGTCCGCAATTGCAATATTCCATCTACTTCAATTTTCCCAATATAGATGATAACATGTGTTGTGTTACAACCCTGAACACACAGGACTACTCATGCATCACTTTCCACATCAAGTTTATTTGATATGCACGAGGTATATTGGGAATGATAAATAACCATGCGACACTCGAGGAAAAAAATGGAGGACTCCATCAACAGAATTAATATGATGGTGTCCATGACATGAAAAAGAAGAATTTCGACGAGATAAACGCAAATGTAATCAAAAATGAATTGAATCAACATAATCGATTTTTCATGGGGATTCGCACCAAATTCTGGATAGTTGCCTGGTGGTTCTTTCTCATTCCCAACCGAGCAATGATCTCAACTATTGCGTTTTATATCCCATAGTTTCATTGTATGTTCTCTAAATAAGCCAATGCAAACTTGTTCAACACGATCGTGAACAATTATCATCGTCAAGACATTCGTATTCGTTAAATGTGATTGGAAGAACCAACAATAAATATGAAAAATCTCATTTCTGCACACGACAACGGTGCTCTAAGCAACCATCGTATTGCAATAGGTTTTTCCAGTATCAAGGGTTTTACCATCGACTCCGTGGGCTTCCCTAACGATGTCAATGTACTCTTCTGAATTTCATTGATATATATATATATATATATATGCAACATACCTGCATTTGGAGGGTCTGCTGCATAAAAGTTGAGCCGACGCCATGAGACGCACTAAGGTGAAACTTTTAATGTGTGTTACACTAACACATCTCATATTAAGACTACATTTTACAATGTGGATAATGTGGTAGCACGAAAGGATACACAGCAGAGGATCAAGTCTTTCAAGGAGGCATATTCATCAGCGGAAAACGAGAATGACGTCGGCCCAAAAAGCAAACAGGCCGTTACAAGTGGAGATGGCCTCAGACTGATGACGCATCTCCCATATTCACTTAAGATCCGCTACCAATTTCTATTTCAATAATTGTATATCTCCTCAACTATGAACGAATTCTATAAATTTATACAAATACAAATTATGCCGCAGAATAATGTAATCGACAACAACTGTTTCTCCGATCCAACGCTTCGCGAAACGAAATAGGCGCCACTGACTGGATGAGTCATTTCACAAGTACGATTCTGCGCGCGGTTTTACAGTCGGATAATACGCAGTCAGTCGGTAAGATTACCCGAACAGTCTTATCTATAGAGGTATATCTCTCAATCAACAAATTCCCTTCTATATTTACAGTCGATTAGTCAACAAGTCGATGATTCGGAATTTTGCATCGGGCATTGCTCGTTGCTGCACGATATATATCATACACATACATATATAGGATAAAGTGTCATTGCGTGTGTGTGTAAGGACAGCACTGAATCAAAAGCGGTGTGTTGTATGTGCGAACCCTGATTAAAGTACCTTTATTTGCATATATATACAAATTTACTTTTAAGACTGATACATTTCATTTGAATAACTGGAGAAAAGATGAACAAATATTGACCGACAAAAAAAATTATAGAAGTCATAAATCTCTCATATAACCATGGACAATACAACAAGCCTTATTGTAAAATGGAGTGGCAGCGAGTATGAAATCAAAGATCTTCGTGATGATACTACAGTGTTGGAGTTGAAAGCGAGAATTTATGAAGAAACTGGAGTCAGACCTGATAGACAAAAACTCTTGAATCTCAAGTGCAAAGGTAATGTCAGAGATAAAAATTTTTTTCAATAACGATATTCGATGACTATCATTTTTCACATCCAATTTTAATGACTAATCCAGGAAAAGCTGCCGAGGATGAGCAAACCGTCAGTGAATTGAGTATGAAACCGGGTTTCAAATTGATGTTGATGGGTTCAAGGGAGGAAGACATCGCAGAAGCTAACCGAACACCTGATGATATGTCGGAAGTAGTAAATGATCTTGATAATGAACAGGAAGGTGAAGAAATTGAAGTTGAAAATGCTGATATTTATATAGCAAAGATACAGAAACGTATACAAACATATAAAATCGAAGAATTACATCCATTGCGTGAGAATAAGAAACTTCTGGTTCTTGATATTGATTATACGCTGTTCGATCATCGTTCAGTTGCTTCAAGTGGAATTGAGTTGATGCGACCGTATTTGCATGATTTTCTAACACGGGCATACAGAAATTATGATATTGTTATTTGGTCTGCGACTAGTATGAAGTGGATTAATGAGAAGATGAAATTATTAGGTGTGACCGACAATCCCGATTATAAAATTGCATTTCATCTGGATTATTTGGCGATGATATCAGTCTGTACACCGAAATATGGACTTGTTGATGTAAAACCACTTGGTGTAATATGGGGAAAATATTCAGCGTACTCTGCAAAAAATACAATTATGTTCGATGATATAAGACGCAATTTCATAATGAATCCTAAATCGGGATTGAAGATACGGCCATTTAGACAGGCCCACTTAAATCGTGACAAGGATAAAGAACTTTTGAAACTTGCTGATTATTTGGATTCTATTGCCGATGTCGATGATTTCCAAACCTTGAATCACAGAAAATGGGAAGAATATAAAAGTAAAAAGTTACATCGCGAACGATCTCATAGAACACGCGACGATAATAAAAAAGTGTAGGATATGTATGATAGAAAGAAAAGTTTCCAATGAACGAGGAGACCAGAAGTTTGATGAGCAGTGGACCAGTCACAGAAATTTAATAGTAGGAAATGATCATCATGATTTATTCACTTCACAAAATTACTCGATGAATATCTTGAACTGTCGGGATAATACACATCTGACGAAATTGAAAGATGATTAATCGTCCAATGTATCATTAAATTGTCCATGAAGAATATTACAATGTATATATTCAATTATAACGATCATAACCATAAAGGCTATGAAGATTCTGTGGATCTACAGAAGTTTCGGCATTAAAACTTGTACAGACCTGATAGAAATTCACTATTTTGGTGGAATTATTCTACTGAGAAATATGAATTGTACATGTGTGACATAAATTGTTCAATACTACAATCCTTCGTATCATGTGGTTCATGTACAGTACGATTTTTCGATAGACATGAAATGCATGTTCTGAGTTTGAATTACACATCTTCATGTGAGAGAAGATATGCAATATTCACTATATGACATAGTGAACTCTTCCCAATGTATAAAAAATTGTGAATGTTCAAAGAAGGTTGAACAAAAGTAGTGTATATCCAGCAAATAGTTTTCAAAAGTTGCCGAGTAATTTTCTTAACTGGTTGTGTATCTCAACCAATGAGATATTGATTTTGTACTCTGTATTCATATTCGTAACATTGACCTTACATCCGTGTATGGAATTGTCTGACGTCTTATCTATCTTAGATTTTTGTATTCACCTGCATTTCCCGCGTTTCTATTTGAAAACCAATAAAAAATATTCAATACGTCGACGAAACTTGATGATTTATCCCATGTCTATATCTAACTCATGATACATAGGTGTCTGTGTATATCCTTAACCCGTGAATTCTCTCATACGAAGATTTTGACGTGTGAAACAATTTTGAACCTGAAAAATACATTCTCAATTTTTACAGTTATTGTAAAGTAACCTTAAAATGGTAGAGGCGAAAAATTCGCCACTCAGAATTGATTTATATATGAACAAAAAATTCATAACCTACAAATTATTATTTCGTTGGACTTTCACGATGTTTCTTGAAGATTAGAAATCAAAGAACTGTCGGCGAACAATTTAATCAATTAAAACAACAATATCAATCAGAGTGATTATTCATGAAATATGGCAAAGAATATTTTGAAGAGTAGTTTGGAGAATGCATCATTCAATATTGTTTTCCAGGTATATAAATAAAATGCAGAATATTCAATCAAAACATCTCAATATCTCTAATTCACTTTCTTCACTGTTCTTTTGAATTTAATATACCAACTGCATCATCTTCCAACGTTCAAACTTTAAGTTGCCATCTTTGCTACTTGTTGATCACAACAATATTAACACTATTCATATGAAGATATTCTTTTTTGGGTCTCTAGAGACGTTCTCTTCCTTACACAGATGATCATAATCCTAATGGAACTTTAAAATATACACTCAGTTGTACTAATTCTCTGTTACAGATCTTTTGTCGTGGAATAACATTCGTGTTGAATGCATTCGTCGTTCGACATGTGGGCGAACAAGTACTTGGTGTCATGAATGTTCGACTTTTGTTGCTTGAGTCAATGATATTATTTTTATCACGAGAGCCGTTTTTCAAAGCATGTTTAACCAACTCAGAGAATCACAATTGGGCTCAAGTCATTAATTTACTCTGGCTAACGTGAGTCACTCCCAAATAATTATGCAATGGTTGAAATATCTGACCAATCTTCATGATCTTCCCCGCCTAAATCTCAAAACATATTTTCATGAGCGGATATCTCTATGCATAAACCATGATCCTCAATCTGGAATTCAAGTCGTGCTAATTTTAATGTTAAATGATTATTCCATGAACCGAATAACCGTGATTATCTTCAACTATCCAGATTTATTATAATGACAGCGATTGCATAATATAAGATTTCAATCGTTTGAACAATTGGAAGAATCTGGATGATATTTCCAATATTTTCCAATACTGTCAGGTATAATCTTAATGTAAATTATTTTACAGAACTCCAATTTGTATATTCATGTCGACATGGTTCACTTATATCTGGCTCTTTACTTTAACTACAAGTGAAGAACTACCACCTTATTATACATTCGCTGTGATAGCAATGGCAGTTTCTTGCATCATTTATTTAGCATCTTTGAATGTCCAATTGGTATCAAGTGCATTCCTCTTCGTTAAATTTAAGGTGAATATACGTGTTTCGAATTAAGAAATCGCATCGCTGATTGTTTCATGAGGCCGCTCTCGAAGAATTGATCATCATTTTCGCTTATCTGTTCAAAAATAGTTTCATTCAAGTAGTTATCATGTAAGACGTTTCTTAGATAGTCAAGAGTTTTTCATCTATACACACAAAGACCGAAACTCCATCTAGAATCTATTGATAGTGTATCATAATGAATATCCGATGTGTTTCTTTATGCATAAAGGATGATAATCGATTTGGTTTGGGGATTGCTCCAGGATGACATCTCTTTGAAATCAATAGACTAAATCATTCATCCGTTTTTGCATCATAGGTCGAAATAAGATGATATATTCGAAATCATTTGCTCTACATTATCTCATGAGGGTGCGCAGAAGTAGATCTCACACTTCCATAAAAACTTATTATTAATCGTTATTTTGTGTTCCAGATTATTGTTGACACCAGTACTATTGGATTTCGCACAATTATATTTGTCTTAATAATTTTGTACCGTGCCGAAAATGCTCTATTGGCATTTGGTATTGCCCAATTGGCAGCTATGATATTCCATACTGGAGCTCATTACGTTTATTTCAATTGGTACATTACACAACTAAACAACGAACAGATCAAATCGGATGAAGACGCAAAGAAGTGTAATTCATCATTAAATAATGCCAATAACGAGAATATTAACAAAGAGTTTCCGTTCAAATCTGTGAAAGAATTTTTGCCCGGTCAACTACCGAATCAGGTAAAGTTTGAAACATTCAATTTATCCTTGGAAATTGTATTTCAATTGAGCCCCGTCAAGTGTCACACATTGAAACTCTACATCTATTCGGAAATCCATTCGACACAAAGATATATTTCCAATCATAAGATAACATACAGCAAAACATTTCTAGGGATCATATTTGGATGAAAAATTAACAAAACTTACATGGAGCTTCTTCCGACAAAGCATTTTGATGCAAATATTGACGGAAGGTGAACGAATAATCATGACCATTTTGCCAGTACTCACATTTTCAGAACAGGTATACAAGAATGTCTTACTATTGTTTCTTACATCCATGAATTGTTGCGAGAACAAACTTTTACTCACAGGGTAACTATGATGTTGTTAACAACCTTGGTTCACTTGCGGCAAGATTCATATTCCGGCCCATTGAAGACAGCGCTTATTTCTATTTCACCCAAATGATTGAACGTGATAAAACAATAAATCAACAAAATTCGGTGAGCATCTCATCATCAATGTTGGAATTATTTGCTTGGGAATGAAAATAAACGATACAATCATTGCAAAAATGTACTGTGTGAGCAGGAAAAACTCCAGGAGAGTGTGAATGTTCTGACACATCTGCTTTCAATTGTAACATCGATCGGTTTGGTGATTCTGGTATTTGGTCAATCTTACTCGTCAACACTTTTATGGTTATATGGCGGGGCCAAATTGACTACATCCTTGCCAGTTCTCTTGATGCGAGCTCATTGCTTAGCTGTTCTACTACTCGGAATAAATGGCGTGACTGAATGCTATACGAACGCCACTGCTGATAGTAAAACAATCAACAAAAGCAATCTTATAATGATTTATCAGTCGATAGCATTTTTATTGGCATCATATATCTTCGCAATGTGGTTTGGTCCTGTGGGATTCATATTCGGGAATTGCGTCAACATGTCATTACGAATTTATCACTCAATCTCATTCATAAACCGGCGGTATACTGCAACAGTCTACAGACCACTGTGTGGTCTCAAACCGAGACCTATATTCTCCGGGAGCCTCGTGATGTCAGCAGTAATCACGAGTATCTCTCATGTAAGTTGGAATAATAAATATCGAGATAAGTAACTTCATGATATGGAAGAGTCGAGTCAATGTTGCCGAAGAGAATACTTTGGACACGATGATCCGCGAATTTTCTAACTATAGAGGAATCGCGAGCACTAAAAATTTTTACATTCTTTTTCTAATATCATCCATGTATTTCAGATGTATTTCTTCCCAGACCACAAAATCATCCATGTTGCAATTGGATCAGTGATGTTTCTCATAGTATCCATATCATGGATTTATGAACACAACGAACTGGTTGAAATTGGTTTGAATAAATGGCGTGAATTACGGACCAAACGACAAAGAACTAAAGTCGACTAAGATAGGAATTCCAGACAAGAAACCATTGTCTTATTTATTAAATGTAGATATACAATTTGTTTGTTCATCCACTCAATTCAATAATGTTTGCATAATCTTTACATCGAGAAATTTTATATTTCTGTTTTCGTAATGTTGCCGCACTCACTCTGATTGTTTCTATATTTAATCGCTATGTTTAACCTAGTATTTACAAATGTGTATATTCTGTATATATACAATTTGCACATATGAATAATATATTTTTTATAAAGAAAAAGACGTAAAACATAACTGACATCACATGGAAGGTGAAACCATCGATTATCGCCAGATTAGTCGACTCGATTGTGTTTCCCTTATTCATAAGATTTAAAAATCCATAGTGAAATTTGATAGCTCAAGCAAGTACATTGATCTTCATTGAGACGTATCCTTAAATATCGCCCCGATCACGGGTCCATGACGTTGGATCAGACACTGTCTGAAAATTGTTCGAGAGAAGATTTTCAATCAGGATTTCAACCGAAACAAATAGTAACACAGTCATCAGTACCTCGTGTCATTTTGAAGTGTGACAATTGGTGGTTCTAAATCTGGTTCAAGTTTTGCAGCTTGATCTGCAATAGCGGCGATCAATCCTGCACTATCACCCGAAACTTTTCCTTTCACTGTAATGCAAAGTTTCATGATATGCAACACAATATGACCATTTTTGATAGATCACCTTCATTGATATCATTTTACTGAACAAAATTATTCGCAAGGTCAGTACGCGCTGCACATGAACATCGAAGCCTAGGTTTTCATTAAAGGATGTAATTACGTTCCTTGTGCTCTTAAACCGATATCATGAGTGGTATATTCGTACCAGCGATAAATAGGTCTCAAAAACTGATCACCGCTGTGTTCTGTAGTGATTCCGGAGAAAAAATAAGTGATAAAGAAGAAAAATGTATTCACCACCGAGACAAAGGCCAGAACTGTCAGCTAGAATGCATCCTGCTACCCCTGCTGCATTTCTCCTATGGATAGATATTGCGAACTTTAGTATGCAATCTCATATTGTTCAAAGTTCATCATCACTTTCCATCAACTCAATTTCTTAAATTGTCAAATATTGAAGTCTCATTCATAACCTCAATCATCAGTTAACTCACACATCTTCCATAGTCCTCTCAAGATTACGTTCCATTGATACTTTGATATATTGAAGTACTTCAATATTTATCATTCACAACAACACGCAATGTGGCAAATGTCACTTGAAATTATGAACAATTCGTAATCAACTTCAATAGTGGTCTTATTTCAAAAATAGATGCTTATATAGTTGTACCAACAAAAAATTGGTGTCGGAAAAACTTCGGGTATCATCGGCTTCTCAGCCTTCTACTGTGATTTCTTATAGGGACCGCGCATGCAGATCGCCATGCCCACGCATGGCTATATTCCCAAACATTGTGGTGGAACTCATATGCATATGAGTTCCACCACAAATGGGAAATACCAATGGATCCATTGGTTTTTCCCAGCCCCCTGCCACTTCACGTTTCAAATTGTTTTTCTTTTCAATATAATTTTTTCTCCCATATATCATTTAGTATTATAACTGTATTTAAGTTTTTTCAGTTGAACATGGTATAGGCTATGGAGACTATAGTCTCCATAGTATAGGCCTACTGGGGACCCGCCATGAAAAATAATGGGAACGCATCAAAATGCTCGGTACCTCATGGGTGATGTGGAAATCTATGTGAAAGAAGGTGGAATTTTCATACCGATGAATATTATATTGAAAAGAAAAACAATTGGGTTCGGAGAGTTTCAAATACGTTACTTGGCGCGTTGCGGGCAAACAACATGCCCACACGTCCATAGTACAACGTTAGACACTTTT